>QKQZ01012549.1:0-16680 GCA_003595255.1 Solenopsis fugax | reverse complement strand
TATTTCCTTCTTACCGTACCGAACCGACCGAACGAACGAACGGAAAACGGCTACCGTTACAACGTTAACCATTGATCATAATCTCCTTTGAATTCTGGTATTTTGAGTACTGGTAATTTGACATGGTGTTCCTCCACTCGATGTTCAGTCGCTTCTTCCATAGGTAGTCGTCGTTCTTGTTCGTTCTGATTTTGAGCTCAATGATTTCACGTATTCTCGTTGCTGCTTGGTAGTATACTGACTCAACTATCTCTCTTTCTGAGTAGTTCGTTGCATCTATTTGCTCTTGCGTTCTTTCTTCTGACGGCTGCATTTTCATTTCGATCTCTAATTGAATGTCCTCGAATTGCTTCCATAATTCTTCTAATTTGATTTGTCGAGCCTCGGCCTCGTACTTGGATATGCCTTCTTCCTTCTGTACTTTATCTCTCATTCTCGTTAAATTGCCCTTGGCTCTGGCACGCTTTAGTTTTAACGTCTTTAGATCCGACATTTTCCTTGAATCAAATTTTATTCAATGTAATAACTGTATATCTGCCTCACCTGCTCTGTATTTTTGCTGAATATCCGTTACTGCTTTTGATACTTAACGTCTCGTTGTTTGCTTTCCTCCTCGATGCACAGGTACGTGCCTGTACGGTACGTGTGCGTTAAGGTTAGATTCCGCTTTCCTCGCTTCTCACGTTGTTTTCTGCCGCTTGCGCCGACAATCTTACTTCCAACTCTTTTTTCCTGCTTTTCGTGCCTTTTAACGTTGAGCGCCAAAATGTTTTAATGTGTGAGGTGAAATAAACTTGCTTAGTTTTACTTGCTTGCTTGAACAATGCCTTTATTTCGCTATATATCGAACTATACTACTCGCGCCTTGCTTTATCCTTAGCGACACTGCGCTTGCGCCATCTCAGTTCACGCTTTCTTTTCTAGCGCTAACAATTATAGTTGTTATAATTGTTATAAACAAATTAGTTGCAAAATTGATTTTTGCAACGTGCTTTTTATGTCAATGTTTTTTTACGTTCTGGTCCTATTTTCAATTGTTATTTTTTGGCGGTTTCAATGGTTATCTTTACTGGTCTGGACATGGGCAGCGAACAGGTTTTAATTACATCCCTAACAGCACACTTCATCTAGAGGATGTCCCAGAGACGTCCTTAAGACATACGAACATCCTTGGGCGTCCCTGGGAGATCTGTGCTGTTAGAGATATTGTATACTCATACATGATATCATATATGTTATAAGTATATTGTTGAGTATATCATACATGTTATAAGTATATTGTTGAGTATATCATACATGTTATAAGTATGTGTTGAAAGATAAAATGCATTTGTATATTACAGTAATAAAAAAAATTTCTCAGATCAAAATAGGATATCCTAAGGACTTTAATGATAATTACAAATGTCCTAAGGATGTCATATGGATGATTTTACATTTTGGATCAGAATAGGATCCGAATAGAATTCGATCAAAATAGGATATCCTAAGGATATGCATTGCTATGTGGGGAGTCTGACAGTCAGCATTTCTTCAAAATTTAAGTAAGATAAATAAGATTCTTTTTGAAAACTTTGAATGTATCGTGTCCAGTTGAATGTATTTGAAACATTTCGTGTTTACTTTTTGCTGTGTGATGTCTATTTTTGTAGACCATACGCAATAATGCGCAAAGTTGATGCTAGGGCGATTCGAAACACCGAACGTCGAATCGTCGTTTGAACAATTTTTTCTTTTATATTCGCGTTCTATGTACCAAAATACATAACTTAATACTCAACAGGTGTAATTACACGAAATACGAATAGTCCCTGACTTGTTCCGAAAACGCTGAAGCAATAAAATTCTCTATTGTGTGTTTATTTTTTTTTATTGTGTGCAACTTTTCTTAATAATACTATATATCCTTCTCCGAATAAAACAGAGTCTTAATAACTTTTTTCATTTTAAAACACAAATTTCAGAATATTCCCAGACTGATTACAAATTACCCCGGGCTTGGGGTTATTCGAAATACTTGACACTGGTCGACATTTTTATATGTAGTTCAAAGCAAGTACATTTCCGTGTTTTATCTATAACGGCATTGTGAAGGGGAAGGTTCAATCTTTCAAACCGTCCAACTTTTTTTTTTAAACGAATACAGGACTCAGGAGACGCAAAAGAAAAAAAACCGCAACGAATAGCCCCTCTCTTTCCTATATCATGAAACACATCAATTTTCAATTTTAGACACGAGTTAATGTGTGAACCGATGCAGCGGAATAGCGGAACGCGGAACGAGAACGGAACCAATCACGAGCGTTCCGCAGTTTTCATTACGCAGCTTCCATTCCCTTCATCTCCTTGGAGCAGAACGAGCACATCGCGGACTTTGCACAACCAATCATAAGTCATTATTTCAAAAAGATTAAAGCATATTGAAACTAATTTCATAGATTTTTCCACCTTTAATCAATATTTACAATAAAAAAACGCATTTAATTCAGTATTTAAGTGATTAATAATAATAAATGAGCGACAAAACCAATATATAAAGATCATTTACGGACTTGCTGTTCATTCCGTTTACGCTCATTCCACTCCATGGAGGTGAAATTGGAAGCTGCGTAATGAAAATTGTGGAACGCTCGTAATTAATTGTATCTACACACGTTTTTATTAATTCGCTTAAACAACGTGGTGTGTGAGATAAATAGAAAAATAATTAGATAGTTATTACAGAGAGAAGTTATTATTAATTATTATTTATTGTTAAGAGGTAAGATAAAAATAGTTTTTTTAACGATATCCCAGCAAAACGGAAATGGATTCAAAATATTTAAAGTTAAAGGATAGAAATGGATTTAAAAAATCAAGAATTTAATTTTTTTTTCTTTGAATCTATTTTAATCCACGAAGTGAGAAAAAACGGAAAAGGGATGAAAAGAGATTGAAATAAATTGATTTTTTAAATATGTGATAATTTATATAGTTTGTAAGAGGCGAAAGTCGTGCACGACCCTCGCGCATACATGCGCGAACATTTCGGACACATGGCTCAGGTCTAATGACCCAAGGCGCGCCATGCGGCGGCACGGGTGGTACCCCCGACCGGCCGATTACAAAGGACAAGGCCGAAAGACGACGGGTCGACCTTGCAGCAAACCAAATATTGCATCAACAATAGGCGAGACGTTCCGACCCGGATGCCGACTTTTTCGCGTGACCGCGCCTGGCGACAGTCGGGCGACGATGCGTCGCAAATCAGGGGAGGAAACTTCACCAAGGAGTGAGCGGAGGAGTCACCGCTCGTCAGACCTTCGTTAGCCGTACTCGGAGACGGACGCAAGTCCGACAGTCAGCAATTCATAGGCCGAGATCCTATTAAGCGTTAACGCGAGTATTACAACAGCACTACATAGTGTCATAACGCCTCGCGTAAATGCGCAGCAGCGGTTAACGAGACAATTCGGAACTCAAATAAATTAGAATATTCGTAGTGATTATTGTGTGTGAACAATAAACGTTGCTATTAAACGAAACCACGGTGTGCTTATTCAGACTAAACGCGCACACTACTTCCTACACAACATAGTTTTTGACAGTTTTACAAGAAAATTGCGATTTCTAAAATTGCATTATTATGCATTTATAAATATTGGGAAAAATGGAGACAATCCCCAATATATTGCAAAGCAGTACAAAAGAAGTTGCTTGCAAAAAAGAAAATTTTGGGTTCGTCCTATCTTCATGCCTGAAAGAAGATTTTTTTCAGGGTGCCATCTATGATAATCTAATCCCTGAAATGTTAAACTCGAATGACACAAAATATTGTAATTTCCTGCAAATGACACCAATATTTTAACGATAAATTGTTAAAAATGCATTTTCAAAATGCATTCCTCGATTATGTTGAATTAACAATGCAAATAGGCCCATACAATGCGAGTTCTTCACCAAAATGCTTTTCAAACGCAATTTGCGTCTCAGCCTCATCAATACTATATATGAAATTGTTACATTCTAAATTTAGTCTAATTCATGTAAGATATGCTTTTGCTTATACTTTTATCAATTCATGGTGGAGGTTTATATTTGTATCCAGGTTGAGACCAATACACTGGCACGCTTCCTCGCATTTGTACAAAGGTTAGTTGATATAATCGCCAAATTAAATATCTCTTGTTGCGGTTGCTCATCAAAACCCGCGGCCGATTGTGATGCAATCGACAAGCACAAAAAATATAACGGTAACGGGCGATTACGTCCGCCTACGGGACGTGATCGCCCGCCAAGCTAATTCACAGCACACATGGAAGACGAATGCACAATGGCTGCGCAAAAGCTATTCCACTGAAAAAAAGCAGAATGCTGCTGAGAAATGTGGAACGCTCGTGATTGGTTCCGCTCACGTTCCGCGTTCTGCTATTCCGCTGCATTGGTTCACATTTTTAATCAAAAATACCTCATATTCGCTTTGTTACATAAGTACATTTTTTAATAGAAATGACGATGACATAATTTTTTTTGAAAGTATGACTCTTTAGCTTTAAAACGCTGTATTGTAAAGTCCTTAAAAATTTTTTGTTGCAAAGATATGATTTAAAAAGAGAAAAGTGGATTTTGAGATACCCAAAAATACCTCATATTCTCCTTGTTACATAATTATATCTACTTTTTAAAAGGAATGACTGTTGGGAAATCAACCCACAATGTTGAGTACATTACCGACCGAATGTTTCTAGTTATATATTAGTGGCGCGCGCATAATAGATGTCGTGGAATGAGATTCGTCTCCTCTAGTCTAAGTCTGTCTCTGACGCTCGTCTCAAGCGCTCGTGTAAAGACCTCGTGTAGTAAAGTTTTTCTACACACACGCTGTTTTATTCACTTCTCCTCGTGCAACACCCAATAATACCCAACAATGACAATGCCAAATTTTTTTTTGAAAGTATGACTCTTTAGCTTTAAAACGCCGTATTTTAAAGTTCTTAAAAGTTTTTTGTTGGCAAAAGATATTATATTTTAAAGGAAAAGTGGATTTTTGAACAATTTTTCATTTTTGCTTAATGGTTTTTCCTTTATAACTTCACAATAAATCATTTTTCGGCAATGCCGATTGTGCAGTCACATTTCTAAGATTCTAAACTTTCATTTGAAAAAAAAATTGTTGAAAAATGTTAATTGTAATCAAAGTTATAGCTTCTCAAAATTGAAAAAGTCTCCCAGACCCGAAAATGTGTTTACGTATTTTACAGGATTGGTGTATTTAAGGGTTAATCTTACCACTTCAGTTGTGACACTCAAGAGTCATATTTCTCAGAAACAATTTCTTCGGTTTATCACGTTTTTTTTCGTAATAAAACGAAGGACATCCTTTATTTGCGAAAAAGGAAATCGTGGAGTCCCTCGGACGTAATAGTACGAACGAATTAACAATGTCCTTTGTCATCTTTAAGAAATTTTTGCATGGTTCCATAATTTGTGTAAAATTAAATATTCTGTAGCGAACTTGTTTTGTTAGTCGACACTGGAATGTTAAACCAGGTTGTCACTATAACGAGTGTACACCATAGAGTTACATTGAACAACTCCTTTATTATGGAGTTTTAATCGACGTCTAAAATCTCTGTATTTCACTTGCTGAGGATGGCCCAAAATAGTGCCAAAATGTCCGGATTAAAATAAAGTCTGCATATTGAACAGAAATAACTTGCCCACTTATTATCGCGCCATACTCTCATCAGCCATGACTACTTTATTTGAAATTTTCGAGAGTAAAACTTCTCTCATTGATTAAAAATGAGTTTTTAATTAAAAAGTGTTGTGTTCCAGTGAGAGGTAATGCACTGTATCAGGATATTTGTAACACCAAATTATACTTTATTGCTTTCGTCAAATCCTAGCTTCGTTTCTACATAAAAGCGCGCGTGACTCTCTATGCGTTACTCAGCATCTACTCTCCTGACTTTGCCTGTACTCTAGAAACACATGTCGCAACGAAGATCTAGTGACAACTAAAATCTCTCTATAGCGCTTGACTCAATATATCACATTTCCTCCTTCCTTATTTTGAGTTGTATCCTTTTTGAATACTCCTTTCTTTATACTCGAGATGATCAAGCTGCTTCCTTGTTCCCTGAGGTCTTTGACATTGTGGGGCATTCTCGTTCCTTTCTTGTTCTGGAGCCTTTCATGAATTCATTTGCTCTGTCTCTGGAGAACCTCATTTTTCCTCCGCTGTTACAGATCCCTCTTTATGTCCCTCTTTTTTCTCTTTGGAGGTGTCGAACCCGAATGGATCGTTTTTAATAAATCTTCTCGGTGAAAGAGAATAATTCTCTGAAGCTTTCTCAAAATTAAGTCGAAGTAGTATGGCATTATAAAGGGTGTCCCATTTTAATGTCCCACTCCAAATAACTATTTTATTTTTGATCTCAGAAAAAAATATTTCAGACAAAAATTGTATGGCTTTGAGGGGGACATAAGACGGTGTCATTAGTTTGACCTTAAATAGTTGCTTGAAGTTCACGTGAAGGTTACCTTCAATTTTTTAAATAGAACTCCGAACTTTTTATTGCACATTCTTGTAGATCATCTCGACAGTTTTCCAAAGTACTATAATTAAGTACCTTTTCGTTAAGTATTTGTTAAGTTATAAGGCAAGAACGGTGTATGTATACACAATTTTTGTAGATGTTCGAAAATACCGCCATTTATTTATAAAATTTCTATCGAAGTCGCAAAGATAATTCGAGAAGATGAAAGATGCCATAATAAACTGCAGATTGATCAGGAAAAGGAATTTTACAACGTAACTTTAAAAAAGACACAACGTGAATCACTATTCAACGTATTCAGTAATAATAGCGTCAGTCGTGGAGCGGTTCAATCGCACACTCAAAAATGACATGTGGAAACTATTTACGCTCAATACATATGTAGAAATTATAAATGAATCGACTCGCTGGAGTATCAGATTATAACGCGCAAAAGCATCGAAATATCTGCATGCGACCCATCGACATTACTTAAATTCCGCGAACGCCGACAAGTCCTGCACGGAAAAACAATTTGGTTCAAGTGCCCTAAATAAACATCCAATTTATGATCTAAAATAAATTTTGTTGGCGTAAAAAAAAATTCATATTTTTTTAACGCACGTAACGTAGAACTTGCAGAACTTGTACACTTTATTCTTGGCAGCTCATACGTATGTTAAAGGGCATCGATATTTTCTTGGCAAATGTAATTGACTGTAATGAAAACTTTGAGCATTTTTACGAAATGTTTTTTGTAGTCTTGTAATTATGGCTGATTATCTGCCAAACGAAATAGTCGACATGATTCGTATTTTGGGTGAGGCTGGAAGTAATTATAGTACAGCGGAAAGGCGTATGTTAAAAGGTATCTTAATAGACATCAATGTAGAAAGACCATAAGAAAACTCACCGAAAGAGCACAGTAGAGCAGTTTAAAAAGAATACGGCAAAAATCGGGGCCAAATGCAGCAAATTCATAGGTTGTCTTGAGTGTAACTGTATTGAACCCCCACATTTCCACTAGACAAATCGAGAGACAGCAAAGCATATTAAAATCGACAACAAATCGTATAATTAAAATAAATAGATTACATCCCTACCATATCCATCTAACCCATCAATTAGAACCGAGGATTTTTGAGCGTCGCTTGCAATTTTGTAATTGAGCTTTGAATCAAATTCAAAGAAACCCACATTTTATCGCAGAGATGCTTTTTTTCTGCTGAAGCCACGTACGGTAATAGAGGGGAGTTAATAGATTATCGTTATTACTTCGATCAAAACCCTCATTGGCAAAGAAGCCAAGATTTTCGAAGACAATGGTCTATTAAATTTGGGCAGGTATTCTTGGAAATAACACCATACTTTTTTGAACAGCATCTGAACGCGGAAAACTATTTTACATTTCTTCAGAATGATCTGCCCAACCTTTTGAGACATATCAATAATGACTTGCTCAACCGAATGTGGTTTCAGCAAAATGGAGCATCAGCTCACCGATCTCGATACGTTACAAATTTTTTAAATAATAGATTCCGAAATAGATGGATTGGAATGGGTAGTCGGATCCACGAATGGCCACCAAGATTATTTGATTTAACACTCTCAGCTTTTATTTTTGGGGATATATAAAACAAAAAGTTTATATGGAAAAGCCTACAACAGCAAAAAACATGAAAGAGCCTATTCGATGGCATGTACAAACATAAATGCAGATGTTCTTCAAAAAATGCGGGATGATTTTCGCCGTAGATTAGACGTTTGTATCCAAGTAAATGGAGGTCTTTTCGAACATCGACAATAATTGTACACATGCCCCGATCTTGCCATAACCAGCCGAATCGAGCCTTTATCTAGCCTTGACCGGCCAGATCATGTCTCGATCTTGCCTTGAGTGGCCAGATGATGTACCGATCTTACCTGGACCGCCCGGATTGTGCCTTTATCTTGCCTTGATCGGCCAGATCATGCCTTACAACTTAACAAGTACTTAACGAAAAGGTATTTAATTGAACATCTACATCTTTTTTCAGAAATTTTAAATTGGTTAATTATGAAGTATCCTAATGTTACGTCTGGCGCGCTAAAAATTTTTTTTCTTTTCTCCCCTTTCCATCTCTCGCGCCATCCGACTTTTAAATCAGCCAGATAATTATTTACTATCCTTAGTATATTTAATTTAACCCCAAGCAACCACGGTATCAATTATAAAATTTTATATATAATCTAATAGCTCTCTATTTTATTTAAAATAAATAGTTCCGTCAAAAATCTAAAATTTTCAGGATCGCATGATGATTGTGTGTACTGGTTACTATCTCGCCACACACACCAATCTGAGATCCCCTAGAAAAACCAAATTAATTATAAACCTTGACAGTAGAATTCATATCACGGATCGCGCACGTGCGCGCCCCGTGCCGCACTAGCTTCGCGAGCACCTACGAACATCTCACTAGCGCGTGGCGCAACTCGCGCAATGCGGGGTGCGGAGAGGATTTAAAGGGCTAATACAATGGGCATAGCACGCTTGATTTTCGCGAGCCGCAGAAACTCGCCTCGCAACACCCCTCGCCAACAAATTAGACCTATATAAGGTAGCGAAATCGGAGCGTTCGGCAGATCCGAATTTCTGATCGGCTGAGCGCGACCCTTGGGCGCTCGCCAACGGTAAGATCAGTCTTTCTGGATTTCGGGTGGGCTACATTAAATGTAGTCTAACCAGTGGCCATCCTTTCAACTCCAATCTCCTGAATTTCTCATTTCCGAAAATTAAAATCTTTACCTTCTCCTCCAAGACGATCGCTGCCTTGCGAAATCGAGGATAGTGCTCTCTTGGCTTCCTTATCATTCCAAAAATAAAATCCTTAAATTCTTCCCTGAGATGATCGCTGCCTTGCTGAAGCGAGGATAGCGCTCTCTTGGCTTCCTTATAAAATTCTTCTTCCATTCTTGCAATCCAAAGTAATTAATCTCCAAGTTTAATATTGGCCATCGGTTAGAGTAACATTAAAATATTCTCTTCTAGATTTAAATTCACGATTTCGCGGACACAGTGTCTCAATTCTCTCCATTGTTTTCCAAAACCACACGGTAAGCAAATCATAACAAATAATAACTTACAAAATTCTCGTGAAATCTCTCTTAAAAATCTCTCTTAAAATGATTCATTTGAAAGGAATATGGGCAAAAAGACGCGTCGCAGTAAGAGATGCGGCCGTAGGGCCTTCGTGAAGGGCCTGAAGAAGAAATTACGAGCTTTCGGAGATTTCAATCCGGGCGTGTTTCCCTCTCCACAGCTTCCTTTTCTACCTTCCCTCACGGAGGTACAGAAGGCTTGCACCCCCGGTCATCAACCGCTCTCATTACCACAACTAGAAGAGCACCCTACGCCACCTCCGCGCAGCAACGATAAGACGGTCTCTCCCATACCACGGTCCGTACGGAAAAGGCCGCCCGCGCCGCGAAAACCCATAGCACCGATAATAGAAATAGTGCGAGCAAGGAAACCCACGCGGTCCTTGCCCTTGCACATAATGGCACGGAAGTCATTTCCGCGACTTAAGCCAAAAATTGTTCAAGACGAAATTGTCAAATATTGTATAAAGAAGACCCACGACGGACATTTTACTTTAATGTGAACTCCTATTGAATAAATATATATATTTATATAATAAACTTAACCAGGGAAATTGCTTTCCATCCCATCCATTCTAATTCGCTTCTACACAGAAGCTGGTGACAGCATGACCGAACCCAAAGCTGAAACCAAGATTACGTTCTCAGGGCGCTGAAAATGCATCCCAGGACGTAACACCTAAGATTTCTATTATTTTTTGTTCTATAATTTCTGATAAAATGTTATAAAATTTAAAATATTATAGTTAAAAGTATTTTTTAAAAATTGTGGGATGAGAAATCTCAGAACATTTCAGAATTCACATGTATGATAAGTTCAAAGAGAAGATGTATACAATTTTACGAATATTGAAATAATGCTAATTATTTCCGAAAAATGTTCCAATTCGTATAAAGATTAAAAATTTTATCAGGGATGTTTTCGGGGAAAACGGAAAATATGAAAAATTCTCATAATTATGGAATCGTTCTGAGAAGTTATGATTTTTTTATTTCTTGTTAGAAAAAAAATTTAAGAAAATGTTAGAAAATCTGAAGAATTTCACATAACTTTACATGCGAATATTCTGAGAAATTATGAGATTTCTCATTTTATGTTTTTTTGGAAAAGTGTGAAAAAATATTAGAAAATCTTGAAATTTTTCATATTTTCTCATAAGATTGTACTCAACATATTATAAGGTTTTATATTTTATGTTTTGGTGAAAAAATGTGAGAAAATTTTCACATAAGTTCACATAATTACTTACAAATTGTTGGCACGAGAAATTATGAGAAATTTTATAGAAAATTATGAAAAAAGTTTTTTCAGGGAAAGCTATGCATACTCCGTTATATTTTGTGTTTATTACTCAGATTACTATTTTATTTATTAATTAGATTAATAAATAAAAGTAGTAAATAATAACGTAAATTAAAGTACTAAATACACTTTATATCTACTATATATAATTTTTATCGCAACTTTTTAATACTTGTAATCCTCTGAATTTAAATATTATTTCTAAAGTACTTTAAATTGAAAGAACTTCAGAAATTATACTGAAATGTAATGTAAAACGAAAGCTAAAAATAGTAACGTTGACTTCCACACCACTTTTGAGGTTCCACGCTTGGCGCGTTAGATTTTTCTAAGTGGACCTTTGCCTAGAGCTGTATTATACCACATTTTTAGACCTATTTTTTGGTACATAAAGCTGAAACATATATATTGAAGTCATATTGCGTAAGAGCACACGCAGATAAAAAGTTACATCTACGTGTGATCGTGTGCAACATGACAACAATCTATCATATTTTTAGAGCCTGTGTTCAAAATGAGCCCCTTCTATCTACTCACAAAGTAAAGCCCTTTTCAAGATTGCTTTACGTGTCCGCCGCAAGACCTGTAGACTTATTGCACGGCAAGTTCGTACAATTTTGTCTTTCAGGTCTTGAACGTTTTCGGATCGCGTTGCATACATTTGCTGTTTAAGATGGCCCCACAAAAAGAAATCTAGTGGTGTAAGGTCTGGTGAATACGGTGGCCATTCATGAGGACTGCGAAGACCGATCCAATGATTACCGAACTTTAATAACTCTCTTGTGACCTTGGCGGTGTGTGCAGGGTGGCTGTCCTGCTGGAACCACATGTCAATACGTGATTCCAGTGGTACCTCACCCACCAAGTCGACAAATTGGTCTTCAAAAAATGTTCGGTACGCATTATCATCAACCTTACCATCGAAAAAATGTGGCCCAACGATGTGGTCTCCGAGAATACCTGCCCAAACATTCATCGACCATCTCACTTGAGTATGTGCTTGCAGCATCCGGTGAGGATTTTCAGTGACCCAGTAATGCAAGTTATGGCGATTGACGTTGCCATTATTATCGAAAACATATTTGTCCGAAAACAGAATGCGTTTGGAAAAATAATAATTTTCCTCGCTTACATTAAGAAACCACAATATCTTAATCTGAGAGCTTCATCATTAATATGCAGCTCTTGAGTCAGGATTGCTTTACAAGGATGGAAGCGAGCCGCTCTTAAAGCTCTATGTACCGAAGCCTGGCAGATTCCTTGATTTCGCGCCACGTTCGTTGATTGATGGTTGGCTAATCAATTACCATTTCTTCTATTTGCGCGGTATTTATGCGCTGTGATCGCCTTGTACGAAGTCTGGAAGTAATGATAAAAGAATATAATATTTAAAATTGTAGATATTCGACCGTTAATGTAATACATACAAATTGAAATGAGAACGCCTTGTACAGTCAAGGCGTTCTCATTTCAATTTGTATGTATTACATTAACACGTCAAGCTGGATCTTAGTGTTTTTTTATAAATTTTACTTGTGTGATTTTTTTATACACCTTTTTTCAAATTCCAATTTTAAATCACGCGCCTGAAACATGCGTCTCACTCATATATGATTATTGCGAGAAATATCATCGAGGCTTCAGTGGTCGAAGTGGTAAGATGCCCGGACCGGAGATTCGGGAGGTTCCAGGTTCGAACCCCGGCTGAGGTGATATTTTTCGCAATAAATTCTTTACAGTTTTTTCAGGGGGGATAAGGGGTCTAACATCAAGATGCAAGTTAGCATCGCTAATTATTAAATTATTTCTAATTTAATAAATGTGATGTTACCTGTTCATGTTCAACTTATAACTGCGTTATGATCGGAAAAGTAATTCGGCGCGTAGTCTGTTTGAAAAAAGGTATATAAAAAAATCACACAAGTAAAATTTATAAAAAAGCACTAAGATCCAGCTTGACCGTACAAGGCGTTCTTATTTCAATTTGTATGTATTTAAAATTGTATTACCAAAAACTTTAATAAATATGTATCTGCAGGCTTAATAGGTCTAAATTGACCATGTCTTTGCAGCCTCAACTTCAACCTTGTAAAAAAGTTGCAATATGGCTGTCGTCGCTCTGGATATCTGTGAGCATGGATTGCCGCAGCTTCTCGCTCGAATCTAATTCTGAGAATTTTAGAGCAAACTTTAAATTCTCTGGCGGAAAGAAGTATCTGTCGATTTTCAATTGTTTCTTCGTTGTTTCTTTCAACTGTTTTTACTGTTTCGCCTCGATCCCGTGTGCTTCGTAAAATGTGAGAGCACGTGCGTTCACCATGGCTCACAATTTTACGAATATTGAACTGTGGGACATGGTGAAGGTTTATATAGAATGCCATGAACGACCACGAGAAGCTGCAGCACTCTATGCTCGCAGATCCCCAGAGCGATAGCTACATCGCAAATTTTTTGCAAGGCTGAAGTTGAGGCTGCAAAGACATAGTCAATTTAGACCTAATAAGCCTGCAGGTACATATTTATAAAAGTTTTGGGTAATACACTTTTAAATATAATATTATATTCTTTTATCATTACTTTCAGACTTCGTACAGAGCGACCACGGCGCATAAATACCGCGCAAATAGAAGAAATAGTAATTGATGAGCCAACCATCAGTCAACGAACGTGGCGCGAAATCAAGGAATCAGCCAGGCTTCCGTACATAGATCTTTAAGAGCGGCTCGTTTCCATCCTTATAAAGCAATCTTGACTCAAGAGCTGCATATTAATGATGAAGCTCGCAGATTGAGATATTGTCAGTGGCTTCTTAATGTAAGTGAGGAAAATTATTACTTTTCCACACACATTCTGTTTTCGGACGAATGTGTTTTCCATAATAATGGCAACGTCAATCGCCATAACTTGCATTACTGGCTCACTGAAAAACCTCACTGGATGCTGCAAGCACATACTCAAGTGAGATGGTCGGTGAACGTTTGGACAGGTATTCTCGGAGACCACATCGTTGGGCCACATTTTTTCGATGGTAAGGTCGATGGTAATGCGTACCGAACATTTCTTGAAAACCAATTTGTCGACTTGGTGGGTGAGGTGTCACTGGAATCACGTATTGTCATGTGGTTCCAGCAGGACGGCTATCCTGCACCACCAAGGCGACAAGAGATTTATTAAATAGAAAATTCGGTGATCGCGCGCGCCCTTCAATAAGCGCGGAATCAGATTTAATATAAACTTTTTGTTAGCCGGTCAAAGGAATTCGTACAGGACGGGGACGAGGATAGAATCGTGATGCCCAATCAAGAAAATTTGCACTACACTTAAGTTCGTTAGCTGAGTTTATTCTCAACGCAACGTCGTGAATCACACGACAGCGCGCGATGCACCGCGCGTTGTGAATTTAAATAACAATGAGTATCGAGAGATACGAAAATCGTCGAGTGACGATGCCGAGCGGCACAGAGATGATCACTCGTTGAGTTACGAAGTAAGACTCTACTATTCGCTGAATACATGAGACTGTCGGAAATTTGCGGAATAGCGGAGACGAGCAGAGATTTACTCACACGAGCAGAGCGCGTGATTTTACAGAGATTCGTTTGCCCCAACGCTAAGATCGCGATATTTATCTTTGTTCAATTGTGACCAAAATAAGAGAGATTGAGAATGTTTAGATTTGATTTGTTCTGTGAAATATTATGGGCGATATGAAATAATTTATAATTCTGGATTTTGAGGCCAGATCTGAACATTCGGTAATCATTCGATCGGTCTTCGCGGTCCTCATGAATGGTCACCGCGTTCACCAGATCTTACACCACTAGATTTCTTTTTGTGGGGTCATCTTAAACAGCAGGTGTATGCAACGCGACCCGAAAACGTTCAAGACCTGAAAGACAAAATTGTACGAACTTGCCGTGCAATAAGTCCACAGGTTTTGCGGCAGACACGTAAAGCAATCTTGAAAAGGGCTTTACTTTGTGAGCAGATAAAAAAGGCTCATTTTGAACACAGGCTCTAAAAATATGATAGATTGTTGTCATGTTGCGCACGATCACACGTAGATGTAACTTTTCATCTGCGTGTGCTCTTACTCAATATGACTTCAATATATCTGTTTCAGCTTTATGTACTAAAAAATAGATCTAAAAATGTGGTATAATACAGCTCTAGGCAAAGGTCCACTTAAAAAAAACTAACGCGCCAAGCGTGGAACCTCAAAGGTGGTGTGGAAGTCAACGTTACTATTTTTAGCTTTCGTTTTACATTATATTTCAGTATAATTTCTGAAGTTCTTTAAATTTAAAGTACTTTAGAAATAATATTTAAATTCAGAGGACTACAAGTATTAAAAAGTTGCGATAAAAATTATATAGATATAAAATGTATTTAGTATTTTAATTTACGTTATTATGTACTACTTTTATTTATTAATTTAAATAATAAATAAAATAGTAACCTGAGTAATAAACGCAAAATATAACGAAGTATGAACAGCTTTCCCTGAAAAAACTTTTTTTATAATTTTCTATAAAATTTCTAATAATTTCTCATGTCAACAATTTGTAAGTAATTATGTGAACTTATGTAAAAATTTTCTCACATTTTGTCAAAACATAAAATGTAAAACCTTATAATATCTCAATCAGTACGATCCTATGAGAAAATATGAAAAAAAAATTTTAAGATATTCTAATATTTTTTCACATTTTTCCAAAGAAAACATGAAATAAGAAATCTCATAATTTCTCAGAATATTCGCATTTAAAGTTATGTGAAATTCTTCAGATTTTCTAACATTTTCTTAAATCTTTTTCCAACAAGAAATTAAAAAATTCATAATTTGTCAGAACGATTCCATAATTATGAGAATTTTTCATATTTTCCGTTTTCCCCGAAAACATCCCTGATAAAAGTTTTTCTCGTAATCTTTATACGAATTGGAACTTTTTTCGGAAATAATTAGAATTACTTGGAAAGTGTACATTTTCTCTTTGAACTTTTCATACATGTGAATTCTGAAATGTTCTGAAATTTTTCATCCCACAATTTTTAAAAATACTTTTAACTATTTTAAATTTTATAACATTTTATCAGAAATTATAGAACAAAAAATAATAGAAATCTTAGAATACTTCATAATGAACAAATTTAAAAATTCTGAAAAAGATATAGTCATTCTAAGTATTTATGAAAAGTATTCCAATTCTTATCTAAAAAATCTAAAAAAAATTATAAAATTATACAGATATTCTGAAAAATTATATAAATATGATCTGAGAAAAATTTTTACCAGAGGCCTATACGTATCACTGGAACCTACTCGGGCCGCGAGCGCGCGTCGGCCGAAGCAGCTGCCATATAAGGAGCATTTAGTAAATTAGAAGTACAGTCGGTAAGTCAACTCTAATAGTAAAACGTGGGGACAACCATTAAGAATTACCCTGTATATACGAGTGGCCTTTACTTGGACACCGTACAATTAGACACCGTGCAAATAGATATATTTTGGACACGGTTCCATTAGACACCGTTCAGTTGCGCACCGTACACTTGCACACCGTTCAGTTGCGCACCGCTCACTTGCACACCGCTCACTTGTGCACCGCTCACTTGCATACCGTTCAGTTAGACACAAAAAGAAGCGCACCGCTCACTTGCACACCGCTCACTTGTGCACCGCTCACTTGCATACCGTTCAGTTAGACACAAAAA
>QKQZ01012548.1:0-18770 GCA_003595255.1 Solenopsis fugax | reverse complement strand
GTCGTCGTCCGCCGCGTTCCACCCGGTCATCGACGATCGGCGCCGTCACGCCGACCATCACAAGTCCCAGCAGGTCGCCCCGGTCTCGCCGATCCAGTTCCCGATCTCGCCGCCCCCGCTCTCCCTCGAGTCCTCGGCGTCCGCCACCACTTTTCCAGCCAACAAGTCCAGCAACTTTCCCTTCCCGCCACCTTCGATCCTCGATCTCCGAGTCTCGCCTCCTACTTCGGAGCTACAGGTGGGTAACATCGTCGAGCACTCTTTTTCCTCATAACCAGCCTCTTCCGGGCTCACGCTCTATTTCTACCCGCTCTCTTTTTCTATATCTTGCCCAAGTGCTCACCATCACGACCTTCCACCTTCTTACACATATAAATAGTCCACGCGTACTTATCACTGAAATCATGCAAAGCGAGATAAATGCGCCCCTCGCAATGTGCGCATTAGGCAGAGAAAATTGATCCGATTTGTCACAAATAACAAGAAATTATGGTATATTTTAGAAATCATTACAACATTTGTTTGTTTTATGTTTGTTATGTTTTCAATAAGTCTCTCTTTCAAGTCTATTCTATTACATCAATTCCTATAAGCATGTAATATTATTTAATATTAAGTCATATTCTAGGTATATTTTTAGAATATTAAATTTAATTTTTTAGTTAATTTAACATTAAATAATATTAAATAACGTTCCTGAAATATTAATATAGATATTTTTTATTAAAGTGAAATGAAGTTTATACAAAAAATAGTTTAAATGTGTCATTTATTATTAATAATTTTAAAATATAGTTCAAGGAATGTTTATTCCTTTAAAGCTCCAAACTATATGAATATTTTTATATATCCACGAATATCAAAGCAGTACATCAAGAACATTGTAAAGTAGATATATAACATTAACAGAGTATTCCATCATGATTTATTAAAACATTAAATAATATTCTCGGAATATTCATAGTAATATTATTTTCATTTTAAATCATAATATTCTAGAAGTATTGTGTGCTTATAGGAATTATTTACTCTATATATTATCGCTATTTTATTGCAATTATCAAAATTAAAATAGTAAAAGTTTTAGACAGCGTTTCTCACCACTAATTTTTATAAGGGAAAATTTGTTTCAAATTTCTATCTTCAGTTTTGTATCTTTAGGCACATTGATGAAGAATTTGATTACGTTATACCGTCATCTCTGCCAAGTGCGATCATTGAAGCAATTAGATTAAAGAGAAATTACGAAGCTCACTTCTCTATCGCTTTAGAGCGACTCACCCTCACTCAAAGCGCATATGCTCTCTCTGATTGCACCACATCTCTTTGCCGGCACCTCGTACAACGTTATATAGCAAATAGCATCGATCGGCTGTCTGGTGGCGTATAACACGCGATAAACCCGTCGAGCGGCGTAAGAGAGGCGACAGATTTTCCGTGCCCGAATCTCTCCCAGGCCCCTAAATTCGGCTCGTAATGTAATTTCAGTATAGCGTGAAACATGCTTCCAACGATTATCATCGACGAGAACGAGCAGCGATCGATGCCGATGGCGGATAGCGCGACGTTAGATCGGTATCGATCGCTGATGGAACTTTGAGGTGGACTGGTCTCTTCGCATCGTATTGGGAGGAGAAAGAAAAGGCTAAAAAAAAAAAGAAAGAGAAAACCCAGGGGCAGTCAAAGGGCTGAGATCTCAATTGATAGTGTACACAAATGAATAAGCGGGATGCAGGCCGCTCTATTAATTAGACGAGAGAAACATCGATTACGGGGGGGTAAGGCGGTGAATTTTAGAGAATTACCTTCCAATTTCGCCACCAGACTCATTCCGCCGCTACCACGGTATCCCCCACGATCTTACGTGTACGGGGTAAGTATCAAGAGTTCATGGCCGTCGTAAAGCGATCTCGATCCCTTCACGTGAACGCCGTAAATTAGTATTGTAATGTCGCGCGGCGTTAGCTCTTCTTCGGAATATAGACGACCTAGAACAGACGAACTCGGTATGAATGACGGACCAACGTTCTATAAGACTATGTATTCCTCATTGATCAGTATTCCTTCGGGCCGATTACGGTGTAATCGATCGGGTAAACGTAACGAATGTATTAATCACTCTTCAAGTAAACCATACATCCTTTTGTTATATCATCCCTTATTGAAATAATTTAATACTTCGTTTATTCACGCGAGACGCACGTAAATATATGAAAAACTATAAAAAGGACTAAAGGATTTTCCACATATATGTATATTGCCCAAAATGTTGTGAATATTCTCACGGAATTTTATTGCAGAATACATAGTAGAATTATTATTATTGCAAAAGATAGAATTACGAGATACAATAAATTAAAGTTGATCAACTAAAGAAACATGACGACGCGTCGAGTCTTACTTACATTAACGAAATTATGTGATTTATATTGGCCTTAACGGATTACTCATAAAGATTTGTCTGAGAGTTACGTATTTCAGTGCGGTGGTCAGGGACCCGGCGGCAAGGCGGCGTGGCAAGGATGCAACAGACCTTCGCCCCTTCCCTTATCTCCTACGTCGCCCGGGTACAGAACGAAGCAATGCGAAGCACATCGGCGATGGATGAAAAGAAACAGGGTAATTTTCTTCAGAAATTTGACAATAGGTTTGTTCTTTTTAGCTTCTTGCACAGTTTATCTTTTCTTTTTCTATTCAATGGGAAAAGAAAAGGAAGTAAGATGAACCGTGCAAGAAATTCAACTAAAAAGAAAAGGCATAATGTTGGAGAGAAAGGAGAAAAAAAGATACATCATTTATGGAATGTATCAGGAGATTAAAGGTGTTTTATGGAATCGTGTGCTTCAGATAAGAGACGCCAGCTACTGCTACGGGAGCAGTGGCGAGGACGACGACGAAGATGACAGCAGTAACGCCATTCGCCATCGGGGCGAGGTCGGCGCGGCGGTCAACACCGTGCTCTACGTGGGTTTAGGGACCACCGCGCTCGGTTTAGTTATCTCGTTCGTCGGTACCGGAGAAAAGGGCTTCCTGAGCCCACAGCTGAGGCTGGTCGGCCCGTCGTTATTGTGCGCCGGTCTGCTATGCTGTCTAATACGCGTGCTGCTGTGCCTCTGTCTGTGTCACTGCGGCCAGTGCCGCTGGCCATTCTGCCAGGTCGCCTCGCACAAGGAGAAGGCGAAGAAAGCGGACGCGCGACCGGAAGGACCGGGAACGTTATCGACCGCCTCGCTATTGCCGCCGTCGACGCAACAGGAACGGGAACGACCTACGGTCGCGCCCACGAGCCGTTCCGTGTCACCGGTGACGAAAGGACACGAGCTCCTGCTCTCACCTGCCCAATTACCGGAGTGAAGGGGCAACTTGTGATCGCGCGCCACAAACATTTTCTACGAATGAATTCTATATACGCCGATTTACTGCCGGTCCACGCCCAATTACTCGAGTACCTTAGTTTCTGTTGCGGCCTGAACCGCGAGCTCTCGCAGCGCCTAAAGAGTAGTCTAAAAATGCGTTTTAGAGCTTAAACAATAGAAGAATAAAGGAATCGGCTACATTTTTCTATCTTTGTTGTATTCGAGAAAGTGAAGAAAACCACCAAAATCACGTCGACCGGGTCTCGTTCGCGAAGCCTCCTGGTTTATTTTTTACGCCTACGCTTACAAATTGCTTCTTTACAAAGTTACCTTATCTCTCTGAGAACCTCATTCTCGACCAAATCTTATAATATGATCATGATCTTAATATTAAAACTTAAATTGCTACGCATATTGCTAGGCAAAAACCGTACTTCTTTTCCATGTGATTGGATCTGTACGCGATCGTCCTCATGCCCATGTTTCACAGATCACACAGTGTGTCTCATCGGAACAAATACGATAAATACTTATATCAATATCACTTCATCAACTCCCGGTGATCAAGAAAGCTGAAACTGCATCTGCTCGTTCGACGAGTAACTGTAGATGACAGATGAGTCAGAAGTGGTCACGCTGGACGCCGTCGCGGTAATAGCGAACAACTGGTCCTCGTACATGTTCTGCGGCTCTGTTTTTCCGTTACCAGTGGCCGCGCCCGGGTTCGCGGTGTTATCGCCCTTCGTCGTCTCGCGATACTTCTGCAGGTACACTTTCAACGGCTCGACATAATTGTCGAAGCCAAGCGTGGTCATGGCAAACAGAATGTCCTCACCATTGATAGTCTTACGCTTCTCCATGTGACACCTGTCGCTCGCCTCCGACGTGATGAAGGAGATGAACTCTGACACACACTCCTGAACACACTCACGCGCATCCTTGGCGATCTTCCCGGACTCCGGAATAGCTCTCTTCATGATCTTGGCGACGTTTGCGATCGGCAAGAAGCGATCCTGCTCGCGAAGCGGCCCACCGCCAGTGGAGACCCCAGGGCTCTGCAAAGGATCTCCAGTGCCGTGATTTGAGTCATCCGTGTTCTCAGGGTCATCTGTTAAAAGAAAAGCATTTGTTAAGATTTATACACATTATCTTACCACAAGGAACTTGACTTGTAATCCGGTTTGCGGCGACTTATGAGGGAATCATCATGTAAATATACTGTCTAAATACAAGTATGAATCTTTTCATAAATACATAAGATCTGTTTCTTGTAGCTGTTCTAGTGGACACTTTCTGAAGTTTCTCCTGTGCTCTTAAAGTGAAATAAGTATATGTTTGAAACTTAGCAAAGGTGAGAAGGAAAACTGTAATGCAATTTGGTGGAAATAGAAAGCCTATAAAGTTGATGTATATCTCTAAACAGAAAAGAAATTAGTATCAAGTCAACAATTCATTGCTTCATATAAGCAAGAATATAAACTCTTGAAAGAATTTGATAATAATAAATAATTAGAATTTAGTCGACAAACTGGCAAATTGTGTTTAACAATTAACTTTCACAATATTTTGACCTTAGGTTTAGGTATTTAGTTAATTATTAAACACAATTTGCCAGTTTATCGACTAAATTCTAAATATTTATTATTTCTTATCACTGAGACTATAAGCAAAACTATATTGCTACAATTTGATAATCATAAACAGACATAATTTGCTTACATGAAGAAACAAAAATTCATGTTAGCAAATTATGTCTATTTAAGATTATAAATTCTTTAAATTTTATATTCTTGTTTATATATGTGTGTGAAACAATGAATTGTTGATTTAATATTAATTTTTTTTTTCTGTGAACATCTTCACATTTCATTTAACATAAACTGCATGAAGATTGTAGGCACATGCTGTCTCGGCAGAAAGCCTAATCACATCTTTGAGATGATCGTCAAATGAAAGTCGTTCGTCAGACAGTGAGAAATTTAGCGATAAAAATCAAATGACGCCGATCGAGACGCACGAGGGCAAACTGAAGTGTAAACATACACTGCAATTTAATGAGCAACACGACTATATTCCCCTCCCCCTCTCGTATCGAGAATTAACCCGATCCGACTTGATGCGAACGAATTAAAATTTCAAGAATTCGGATAATATTCAGCAAAACGCGATCGTCTCAGGTGTCATTTTAACCGTAATCCGACGTTGACTCTCACGGAGGGAACGCTAACCTACCTTCCAAGTCATCCGTCACGCCGATGTAGGACGTTGGGACGTTGCTACCGCCCAAAAACGACGAGCCCAGTGGACTGTCGTCACCGCTCTCGCCGCTGTTCTCCATTCTTGATCTAATTCGCGCGCGAAGCAGATTGAACGAATCCTCTTTTAACCTTCTTTTCCACCTTTGTTTTTACACCGCTTACGAAGCGTAGTGTATACGTATGCGCGCACACAGCGAGCGACCGCACGAATTGCGGAAGCGTCCGGTATGATCACGTGACAATCGATCGCAGCCACTCATGGAGTTTTCTCGCCAGATTGACCAATCGCAAGGTCCTGCGCTGAATTGACGTCAATTGATGACGCGCGAGCAGTCGGCCGCCAGTCACGTGATTCGTAACGTTCGGAAGTAGCTCTAGAGACTTTTCTCCCGGTAACGCCCGGAAGTCACGACACCACTTGAAGTCAGACGCCATTGTGCACGCGCGTCACGTTCGATTGTCAAGCGTCACAGTTACGCTTGACAATTCAAAATTTGTAAGTTTTTTTTTTCTGAAGGACCAAACGCTGAAAGATAAATAATGTGTGTATCAGGAATATCTCTTTATTAGTTTATTTTTCAACGAAAATAAGCTTTTATGATACAACGAAATCTTAAATGCATCGTTTTAGTTTTATTCAAATGCCTTCCGATTTTGCCGATTTCCATAATTAATTCTCGAATCCTACTATGGGTGAATATTCAAGTGTCAATTCAAATTTAATAGTTTTTAAAATTAAATTTTTGATAAGTTAAAATAACATTTAATAAAACTTTTTGTACATAAAAACAGTGTTAATTTAGTTATTCTATACCTATAAAAGAAGACATTAAAAATTGCAGACATAAAAAAGTATAAAAAAATTCTTAATTATATGCCCAGCAAACAAAAATGAATTAAAATGGATAGAAATAAATTCATTTCGACATTTTCGGATTCGCGCTCAAGATTTTTCGAATTTATTTGAATCCAAAAATAATATAATGGGATATGAATCCATCCGAATTCAAAATGATGAATAGTGTATTTCGTATTTAATTTAAATTGATTAGCAATTTAATTTTCGTAACATTACATTTCTAGATTCTTCTTAAAAATTATTATTTTAAGTCCGGCAAGTATGCGGCGCGCAGTTTGGGGAAAATGTAAATTCACCTTGAAAATTATTGAGCACAAGATCTGCTTTCGACCAGTATAACTATTTTCGTTATTTAAATCATTTGAATTTGTTTGAATCCAAAAATACTCTGGGATTTTAAAGCGCGAACTTGGATAAATTAAAATAAATTGCAATTTTTAATTCATTTAAATTTGGAGATATTCGACCGTTAATGTAAATACATACAAATTGAAATAAGAACGCCTTTTACGGTCAAGTTGAATTTTAGTGCTTTTTATAAATTTCACTTGTGTGATTTTTATATACCTTTTTTCAAATTCAACCGACTACGCGCCAAATTACTTTTTCGGTCATAACGCAGCTATAAGTTGAACATGAACAGGTAATATCACATTTATTAAATTAGAAATAATTTAATAATTAGCGATGCTAACTTGCATCTTGATGTTAGACCCCTTATCCCCCCTGAAAATTTAAATTTATTTTCGTTTGCTGAGCGAGTGAATTTTTACCCAAAGTATTAGTCAATATAAGAAAAATACAAGTAGCATTCCAGGGTTAAATGGAAACAGGCAAATGGTTTTATAGCTCCTTCCTTGCCTTACTCGTACCACTCTCGAATTGCGTTTTATAGAAATCGTTGGCAGCGTCGATAATCGACTCGACCTGCACGGTCGCGAGCTTTATTACACGCTGCAAATAATCCGTGGTCTGCCGATGATAACTCTTCAACGGCAGCCCCGACAACGTCTGCGCATTTTGCAGGAACGTGTCCGTTTGTTGCTCGTAACGCCACGAGAGTATCATCAGCGTTACAGTAAGCAGCGAGCTAATCACGAAGAGCCACACGATCACGCATGTGAGAGACCGACACAGTCCGGTGCCTGGATTGAGGCAGTCATATGAAATCATATCGTGATATTAAGTAAACGATTTTTACAATAATCGAGATAAGACCGAGATATGTGTATAACGTGATTAAAATCTAGAGAAAACCAATGAACGATTGTAGTGCTCATAATATTTCTTAAGAGATTTTATATACATTTTCTAGTTCTTCAACTACGCGCCATTATTTTCAGTGTTTTTTAAGTATACACTGCGAAAAATAAGAAATGTTATTGAGCTACTAAAATCCTGCTATAATCGCCTGTTGGTTTTTTCTATATTTTAATGATGTTAAATGGATTTTTAATACGTGAATTTACACTTAACGCACACTTTTATTTTCCAGACTATTACATTACTATACACCATGGGTCCCTCATGTTCATCGTTAATTTTTATCATTTTTACAAATATATAAAAATTATTAAGCGACTCTTATATATACTTTAACATCTTTATTAGAAAGTATTGTATAGTTGTGTATTAAAAAAAAAATATATATATATGTTATAACTAATTATAACTGGCAAGATATTTCAAAGAAAAGAAATACGCAAAAACACAAATGTTCCAAAGTGTACGTTAAGTGTTAAAAAAGTGGATATTCATTTACCTGTGGATCTGTACGATTTACGCGCGGACGTATTGTCGGATGATCCCATTAATTTTACGCTATCACTATTGTCCTGTGAGCATCCCCCCTCGCTTTGTGTCAGAGACTCAGTTTTATTTCCATTTGTCTTCTCCCTTTCCGCGTTCTTCCTTCTTTTCCTTTTGCCCTCCTTTTTTGTACTTGCCAACTCCTTGTCTCCATCGCCTGAAATATTGTAGTAATTTTAATCTTGGTTCAATTTATTTTCTATTTCTTTTTAATTTTTAGAATTGGACAAACATAGAAAGTAAGTTAAACCGAGATTAAAGTTAATCTACATTGATGTAAACGGGCCTTAAACGACGACTGTGCAACGAGTGCAGCGCACACCTGTGGCATTATTTAATCTACGTAATCTTTCTTCCTCGATTACGAGCTTGACGTTGGACAGATAAGTGACGACATTACGAGCGCACGCCTGACACTCGCGCATATTGCTGCATGGTCCCGTAACACTGGCTACTGCCTCGGTCAAAGGATTCTCCTTTAAATCCAACCACCTTAGATTTTTCAATTCGCTTAGACTCAGAGGTAATCTGCTAATCTATAAATTATGCAAATTGTATGCAATTTTGTCGCAGGTATTACAAAAAAAAGGTGTTCTTTACCATGTTAGCATACAAATCCAAATGTTTCAATTGTGTCATCTCGCCAAAATTTTCAGGAAGTTCAACCAGCATGTTTCTGCTGAGATCCAATTTTACAATTTGTTTTAAGGTAACAAAAGTGGCCTGCAAAAGATTTGCTGTTCACAAAGAATTAAATTATTAAAAAATTAAATTAATAAAAATTCTCAATTGAATCCAAACATACCGGTAGCGAAACCAGAAGATTGGTTGACAAATTGACATTTGTTGCTTTTCTAAGAGATGCCTGAAACACATGATATAACTGAAAACATGATATAAAAATATTTATAACCATAAATTACTCCATAAATTAATCATACAGCATTTATAACAAATTATGCAATAATAGTTACAAAAAGTGGAGTTAAATGTCGATTAGACAGGATTCTATGCAACAGAAAAGTAAAGTGGATTTCCATATGTGTTCCATATTCGAATTTTTTTGTAAAAAAAAAGAGAAAAACAAAACGTGGACTTACGATTTCTCGCACAGGCACTTCCTCCAAGTCACACAAGCTGAGGTCCAGGGTGTCATCCTTCAGCTTGTCCTTCACGTCTTTCAGCTTCAGTTTCACGGTCATGTCTGCCGGGTCTCGTACGGAACGGGAACGCGGGCAGTCACTCCACCGTGCGTCGTGGTCGTCCACGAGACGTCAGATCGCAGATTGTCGAGTCCTCGATCGCACGTGCCCCGCCACCAACCCTGTCTGTACACGTAAGCAGACGCCCGCATCCGAGAGCTCGCTCGACATGTACACAATCAGGAGGCTCACGTGGGCAGTAAACGCGAATCAACGCGCATCACCTAGTGAGGAACGCGACGACTGGTCGCGGTAACCGCACTTTTTGACGACCGACAGCGACAAGGATAAACTGCGTCGACGAGAGAGGGTGGAAGGGAGAGAGAGGGAGAGGGATTCTCTCTCTGGAGTCTGCTTTCCTCGTCGACTCGCTCGTTGGCTCTTCGCCAACACCTTGCCCTCGCTGAACCTTGCGTCTGACTCATCCTCGATTTCGGTTTCGATCTTTCGCGGCTACCAAATTTCCTGTATCCCGCTCGAAAAGCGAACGGGGCACTTTTTCCAGGACGTTTTCCGCAGTTATCCGAGTTCAGTAGTTACAGCTGCATAACCGTGCGCTTCGCAGTCGCGTGTGTCAAGGATGTTATATTGATTTGATTAGTTGATTTGATTCGTCACGAGGTGATAAATTTTGCAGATTCTTGAAGTAAAGTGGTGAACACACACTCCCGAAATTCACGAGGCTTGGAATCACAGGTGTTCTCGCGACGAGAGACAGGCGTAAAGCCTCATTTTTGAAAAAAAAAAAAAACACCTGTACACCTCGAAATGTCCACACGGTACATGAAGAAGGTTTACGGCGGCGACGTGACCCTCGAGAAGGGTGACGATGACGCGAGTGACACGGAAGTCCCAGTGACCAACGCCAAATCCAAGTCCTTCAATGTTTTCAATGTGGTATGTAGAACTAACTGATATCGTTTTATTCACCTTTGATGACATCGGTGACGTTGATGATAACAACTGTCTGTCCACAGTTGAATCAGAACTCCGATAAGGACGAGGATACCGATGACAGGCAGGAAGATGAGGACCTGGTCACAAACAATACAGATTACAATGACACAAAGCGCAGGAAGAAGAAAAAAAAGCATAAGAGATTGGAGAATGAGAGAGTCAAGAGCCAGCAGGAACATGATGCGGAATATAATGAGAACGTGGACGAGATTGAACGAAGTGTGAGGGAGGTGAACAAGCTGCTTGGAGAGCCATTGCCAGGTTGCAGTAATCAAGTTTTGGAAGCACAATGGGTAGACAAAATATCCAAGGAGAACATATTGACTGTACAGCGTAAACACTTGAATCCATATAACGAATTGAAGAGGATCTTTGGTAGCAAAACAATAGAGGCTGGGCAAAGGTACAATTATATCTAGGAAATGTTACTTCAAAGTAATGCGTTACTATTACTATTAATTTTTGTAAAAAATAATTTGTTACTGTTATTGCTAATTTTAAAAGTAATGTGTTATTGTTATATAGAAAGTAATAATATATAGGAAGTAACAATTCATTATATGTGTGTAATGCTAAAAAGTAAGACATTAGATTTTAAAATTAAATTATTTAATAATCAATATTAAAATCTACAATGTTAAACTAATCTCTATATAGCAAGCTTTTTTTTATATTAAACTTATTTAATAATTCTAATCCTTTATATTAATACCTTTATTTTTTAGTATACTTTATAGAAATTTAGATTATAATTCACAAATGCAAATTTTATCAAAAATTTTCATTGCTTTTAAGCATTAATATTGTTATGAATTCAATATTCAATGCCAGTACAGAAAATTTATGTAGTTTATATGTAATTTACATGTTAAGATACATTTTTAATATTTTAATTTTAATTTAGTGATTATTGGAATGTAGTCTAAAATATAAAGTACAAAATATTAACAGCGTTACAAGTAACGCGTTACTTCCCAATCTTGATCGCATCTACATAATTATGTGATATATTGATAACATATGCCATAATTTGGAAGTTTTTATTGGGAACAATACTTCGTTTCTTGCAGCAAGAGAAATAAAGGTCGTTCTGGAAATACAAAGAAAACATGGTTGATCTGCCCACAACAAGATAATACTTGGGTACAAACTAAGAAATCTGGATTAACGATGGCTCTAGATTACTCTATGAAGACGACGGGGGATGTACAGTATTTTGTATACGAACATAGCGCCTCATACAAAGAGATACAGCATAAATTCTTGCAAGCCGTTGAAAGTCTGAATCCAGAGAATATAATTGTAAGTATGTGTGCAGCAAAATTAGATAGCGATATTAGATTTTGTGAAAAAAAAATACCAAAAAAGGGTAAACAAATAAGAGTGCTGATATAATTAATAAATAACGCAAAAAACATTTAATGCAATTATACATTTCAGCTCAATTTTGAGCCAATTTTACCATACCAATTTATAAGGTTATTTATTAATTAGCACTCGAACATTCTTGCATGACTTATTTATTTTTACTTTCTCTTTTTGGTATCTTTAAATTATAAGAATTCTTAATTTTTTTGGTATTTTAGATTTTGTGATTCAGGCATAGTACCTTTAATTGTTCTATCATAATAAAACTTATATTAGGCAATAAAAATTTTTCATTTATATCCGACATATAAACATTAATATATAAATTGTTATGTTTCAGAGTATAGTAAATGCCCATTCTCACCATATAGACTCCCTCCTGCAGGTATCCGAAATGTGTAAAATAAATGATGATTTAGCGTATGCAGCAGAATTTATCAAACGGGCTCTATACTGCTTAGAATGTGCGTTTCATCCGTTGTTCAACATAACAACTGCGCAATGTAGATTGGATTATAGGAAACAACAGAATCGTGCACTTTTTATAACGCTTTTTAAACATCTCGGATTTGTCGGTGGACGTGCTTGCTACAGGTAAGTACACGCGAACCGGAAGAATATCGAAAAACGAAAAGATGAAAATTAATTAATTTTTACATTAATTTCAATAATTTCAGAACAAGCTTGGAATTTTGTAAATTACTCCTGTCATTGGATCCTGAAGATGATCCAATAGCAGTGGTCTTAGCCATTGATTTCTACGCCCTGAAAGCTAAAGAATATGAATGGTTTATACAATTTTGTAATCTGTGGGAGGACTCCAGAAATTTAACTCAATTACCAAATATAGCGTACAGCTTGGCCCTGGCTCACTTTCGTCTGGGAAATAAAACTGATGCTGATACACTACTGCAAAACGCTCTTATCATGTTTCCAGATGTATTGATGCTCTTACTGGAGAAATGCAGCATACAAACAGACACGAAGGTATTGCAGGATGTAAAAAAGAATTGATTCTTAGATGTCACATTTTCTAAAAATCCATTGTTTCAGAGGGCAATAAAAAAATGCTATTTGTATTCATTTAAATATTTCATTTTTCAGGTAATGTGCCACGATTTCTTCAACTCTAAAGCACAATCTAGCACATCGCCGGCTCTAGAGAAGCTGCAAAAGTTATACGTAGTGCGTAGCTTCCATCTCTGGAAGGAGGCGGATATTTTACCGTGGTTGGAAGAGTGTGTGCACGCTGTGCTAAATCGAGTCGAGTCTAAAGATGATTATATCAAGTACTGTCAAGTGAAGCGTAGTCAACGCTATCGGGGAAAGCTGCCGAGAAACATATTGAGACACATCATACTATCGGACTTGCAGGAAGTTATAGTTAACGTCCAAGAGGTAATGTTTCGTACTCTGCTTATTGTGTTAAGACAAAATATATGGCTACAACTTTATTAAAGTTTGCTTTATTAAAGTGTTATCTATTTCAGATCCAGGGCGAAGATCCAATGTTGTCACACGATCCATTACCGCCACTAGACAGCATCGACATTTATAAAAAGCCTACGGCAAACGATAGACCAACTGAAAGCAGTTCAAATTTCTTTTCTCTTTTTTTCTCTTCACTTTTCACGGATATCAATGGCACAGCTGCTGCTTTAAATGATTTAAATCTATTGTAAGTACATACAAAAGAAAAAAATTATTATCTTGGAAAATAAGAATATCATGATTATTCTCTTGTAGTCATCCTCTCATTCATGATTAAACAAACTCAAAATAGGTTATCAATTAGGAACTATTGTAAATTAAATTTTCATATTCATTCATTCATATAGATTGTACACGATTAAAAATATCAACTGATACTAATTGTACTTTTCGTTTGTTTAGCGAAGAGAATGATGATCACGCATAATGACAACCTTCTCAAATTGCGTGTGGAACTAAACAACACCAGAAATCTATCCAAACTGTGCAATTTTAAATAATACATATACATTGTTTTAAATAGTACATGTAAAAATGCAAACAAGTACATATAATAGTCTAAGAAGATAATTCTCAAATTCATTTGATTTCGTGTATAAAGAAATTTCATGTATAAAATGTTAGAATTTTTGCTTAGTGTAAAATTGCTTTTGAATAGTATGTAGTGTTGCATTATTATGCATCACTATATATTAAACGACAAATAATTATTGTAACATCATAAATCATTATTATACATGCATTTTTTTTAAAGACTTGTAAATATGATAAATATATCTATATCGCAGTAAATAAAATACACAGTAAATTCTATGGAAATGCGTCTCGTCAAGTGTATACATGTCGTACATCCTGAATGATGATTAAATACCAAGAACAGGAATAAACGTACATTAATAATCTAACTATAGATTCAAGTCATGCAGACTTGAATCTCTGTAGACTCAAACGTTTGTAAAAAGACATACAAAAAATTAAGTTTACAAACAAGTTGGAATCTTTGAATTATTTTTTAATTTTCAATTGCATTTATAGCACCATAGAAAAACGAAGTAAATTATCAGAGAATTCTTACACATTTATAAGTGACGATACTCTTAAAAATGATTTCGATCGTCGTACTCATCCCATTTATTTCTTAAACCATACTGTGAAATACGGGATTATAACGACAAATTCCAGGACCGTACTCCTGATATGCCTTTTTTGTGTGACAAACCGTGTAGAATTCTGGATCGCTCGCCAGCAATGCACCACCGTACCATACCGCGCAACGTTGCTTGTGATGCGATATCACACGAACGTCTATTGGTTTTGGCTGGAATATAAATAGAATTTAATAATACAGAGTGTATTATTTCCTCTCATATACAAGTGCTATTATCGTGATATCTACCGTAATATGGCTGCCACTTAATGTTTCGCTGAGCTTGAGCCGCGTGTCGACGATCTTTTTAATATCGCGTTGCAATCGTCTACCAAAGTCTTTAAACATGGTGGAGCCACCCGATAATACAATATTACTGTACAGTGGTCTTCGAACGTCGATTGGGCAGTTTTGAATCACGTCGTCGACAATTTCATTGAGCGGCGTTGTGAAGTCCGGATTGGAAAACTGAAGTATTCAGATATACAGAAAATGTAGGCGCGCGTCGATTATATAAATTTTAGGAACATATGCGTGGGTCACTTACTTCGGGATGAAAGAATATTTCCGGTCCGAGGAACCTCTCGTATCCGACGTCCACCACAAAAGATTGCTTGGTAATATTGTTGATACCTTCGTATTTCTTAATCTTCGTGGGATCGCTATCGTATTTGGCGAATTCCTTCGATATATCCGGGCATATGTAACAGTGTTTCTCTTTGATCGATTTGGCTGTTTCTAATGATTGCTCAGGAGGTATCCCAATCTCCCGTTCCCTCAGCAAACTTTGTATAAAATAGGTAATATCGCGACCAGCGATAGGAATGTGTTTTATACAACTTCCTATGACGAAACCTTCCGCCTGCAAAAACGTAACAATTATTAGATTCGAAAAGCGTGATATTAAATCGAGTTTTAACGTTTTTATACGTACCACTGGAATAACGTGAGTAACACCATCCCCACTGTCGACAACAACGCCTGTCAAAGTGCGGTCCTCTACATTCTTAGCTGTCCACGAGGCTGCTAAGGCGAGAACAGCTTGCACAGCTATATAAAGTCCCGGCACATTAAATGACTCGAACATAATTTCCGCGGTATACTCTCGATTTTCTGGTGTGTTCAAAGGTGGTTCAGTTAAAAGGAAATAATGATCCTCGGGCTCTGACCTGAGGTATTTGAAAATGCACTGCTGTAAAAACTTCTCCATCAAGTCCCAATCCTCCACTAGCCCATGCCTGACTGGATACTGCCAAATTAAGGATCAAAAGGCATTTAATAAGTAGGGATTATTGAGAAAGAAATAAACCAGTCCTTCTTGTTGAAAATATCTGATTAAAACTATTAGAAAGCTCTATTCGATCTCGTAAGATGGAATTCTGTTTTTGAACTTGCATTTTCCAATAAAACAACTGATACAATACAATACAATACAACCGATTTGAAAGTAATTGTTTTACTGGAAAAAAATACAAGTTCAAAAACACAATTCCATCTTACTAGACCGAATAAGAACTTTCTAGTAGTTTTAATCATTTTCAGCAGGGCTGCTTCGAGCGAACAGCTTGCGAATATGTACTTTAACCGAGTATCCAGTGGCCTCGAACGCTTCGTCCCCGATGTAGGCGTCCAGGTCCTCCACACCTTTCGTAATTCTCCTTGCATTGTTGTCACCGACTTTAGCTGTTTCCTTGATGGCGATCGCTGATGGTATAGTCAGTTGAGGCTCCTTATTACCAGCAAATCCCAGTTTCGTGTACCTAACGAGATAACATCACGATTAGATAAATAACTGCGAGTGAGGGGCACTGATCGTATCACGATTGTGAGTGGGTGGCAAATATTTTTACACACGTCGATATGACTTGCCGCAGGACCAAATGATTTTTTTTTAATCGTAAATATCACGGAGTACACATGAATCCATCGAGGGAGGGATAGGAGAGAGGAGACGCGGTTCGCAATGGGTTTGGCCGAAGTGCATGTCGTCGATGACAGATCGGTTGACTACCTAACCTAAAACCGACTCCACCCTCTGAAAATCGATTACGTCTGCTCTATCGATTCCGGGATAGCGCTTACCCGGTGCCCACGTCGATGACACACGCGGGGAGACGTCCAAGCATGATTCCCGGCACCACCGATCGCTCTTGTCCCGACAAAACGCACCCGCGCCGACGACGGTCGCGGCTAACCACACATACACGCACACCAGAACCGCCGCAAAACGACACGACACCACGCCTCTCCGCTCCTGTCACTTGACTCACTCCAGCGACTCTCCCAGAAACGATTAATCGAATCGATATCAGTCGATGTTGTGTAAAGAGACAATTTGACTTATATTATTAATTTAATTACATTTTTTTATTGCTATTTAGAAGTAATTATAATCTGAGACATGTCTTAAACATAATAATAATTTGCATTGTAATGCAAAAAATAAACGCAAAGTTAAAGATCGATATACGTAGTGTCGATCTTGACGCATGAAGTTGACCGCGCGGAGACGAAGCCGCTTCTCGCTCTTTTCACTTGCGGAACGCGGCGAGTGCGGGCGGACCGTACTGGCTCGTGCGGTATCGCGACTTATTTAACAGGTAAATGAAACAATTATCAATCTCGCATCAATACATACTGTCGATATTGCGAGTAAGACGCGCGGATCTGTCTACAATATTATATACGCCTACTCTAATCGAAATTATAAGCGCGGTCGCGACGCATAAAGTTACTCGTACGGCAACGAAGCCGGGACTCGCCATTGCACGCGTTGCAGATTGGAGCGGGAGCGAGTGGCGTCGCAAACTCGTTAATAGGTAAATCTATATTAATCTCGCGATAATTTAAGTTTGCTGCTCGCCGATAATATGTTGCGAAAAATGCATAAACGCCAAGTAGAGAGCGGAGCACGGTAGCGTCGCTGCGGTGGCGCGACCGCGGCGTCAGTCTTGTCGCGTGAAGTTGACCGCGCGGAGATGAAGCCACTTCTCGCCGTCTTCTCAGTTACATTCACGTTTCTTTCTCAGAACGCAACGGACGCGAGACGGACCGGCTCCAGAGCGAAGGCGTAATCGCGGCCCGTTTATTAACAGGTGAGCGAAACCTCGCATTAATAGTTATTGCCAAGTTAATCATCGCGTAACGTAGATTCGAAGCTCGTATGTAACGCGGACGCGGCGCGAGCGCGGCGTCGATCTTGACGCGTAAAGTTGACCACGCGCGAGAAAACGAAGCCGGCTCGCCATCTTGATTTACATTTACGTGTCTGATTGCAGAACGCGGCGGATGGAGGATGGATCGGAACTGGAGCGAGCGGCGTCGTGACTCATTTAATAGGTAAGCGAAATCAATTTCAATCTCGATCGCGTCAATATTATCAATTTAACTATCGCGTAGTACAAATTCTGTACTCATACCGGTGATTCGTACAAATGTATTTCGCGATAATTACTTGGTCGAAGGTATATCGCGCTGCCTGTTGACATGACGATATATATATATTATTGGATTGTAAGTAACGCGCGCGGAGGTCGAGCTAATAATATTAATATGCTTCTAACGTATAACACGAAATAATAAAATCGTCATAAAAGACAATGTACAGTTGTTGCTTGAGACGCGGACCAGTGCATGAATGTGAAGTTGAGAGCGGGATGTGTAGCGTCACTACGTCACAAGTGCGGCGTCGCTATGAAGTTGTCCGCGCGGGAAATAAAACCGTTTCGTTTATTTAATTGTATTTACTTTTTATTTGCAGAACATGGCGTACGTAAAAAGGATCAACTCTGGAACGAGTGGCGTTACAATTGGCAAGCAAAATTTACATTAACAATGCATTTATTTTTTAACAACACCTAATTATCGCATAAAATATAGATTCGGTACTCTGGTGGTTTACGTCATATAACAAGCCATTTTACTTTTTAATAATGTGAAAGAAAATGTTCTCTGATAGAAATATTAAAAAAAATTGTCTAAAAAAAATTATGAATTTAAATAAATAAAATTATGACCGGACATAATAGTAATTCCACAAATTAAAATTATGGACGTGACATAATAAAAATACGGAATTATTTTTATGTCGATATACTTTATAATTTTAATTCATGGATTTATTATTACGTCGCGACAAAATTTTAATTCGACGAATTATTATTATACCTTGACATAATTTTAATTTACTTTTATTATGCTAACATAATAAAAATTCGATGAATTAAAATTATGTCAAGACATAATAATAATTCGTCAAATTAAAATTATGTCGCGACGTAATAATAATTACATGAATTAAAATTATGTATCGATATAAAAATA
>QKQZ01012541.1:0-22276 GCA_003595255.1 Solenopsis fugax | reverse complement strand
TTTAATTATATTATTACATTTATTATTATTTTATTAATATTGTTTTCTAATAATTATTTAAAATATTGGCGTGGTAATTTTATTATTAAAAAACTATGTATAAAATTTTTTTTATATTTTAACTACTTTTCGAGATATAACAAAAAAATGACTAAAATCTATTTTACTAATAAGAGATGGTTTTATCTCTTATTAGAGTTTTAAAAACGTTTTAAAGCCACAACTAATATTTTCTAAATTCATCTGTTTATGTAAGCTGTAAATTATATGTACATAAAGTTTCATTAAAATTAGAATTTGACACTTTACGATTTAAATTTAAAGTTAATGTAAATATAAATAATCATAAAACTAAATAATAATGCATAATATTTGCATGAAACCAAGTAGCTTACTTTTGTCCCGCTAGATTAATGATATGTATTAGGTTCGCATAAGAGATTTCGATCATTTCCACTTTTTAAGCTTTTATGGATGTAAAAATAAGTAATTATAATATTATAAAATTATAAATTCTTTTTTTAATTTTAGAATCGAGAAATCCAAAGATTTGTTTGTAAATATAAAATACAAATTTATATACATATTATCTCAAATCTTTATATTTTTGTTAAAAAATTATAGAAATACAAAAAATTAAAATAAAGTTACATTATCCAAGTGTTATAAATATAATAAATATAATTGTTTATAATAAAAATATTAAGATTTCATATAAATATTATGTACCTTTTTACAAATCCTTTAAATATGCATTTAAAAATAGTATATATAAATAATCATGAAACTAAAGAATAATGAAGAATATTTGTGTACAATTAAGTAGAAATACTTAATCCAGCAAGATTAGGCAAGTTGTACACTGTTCAGAGGGTAGACTTGACCGGCCGAATCTCTTGGCGCGGGAACGATGGCAAGCGACGTCAGGCATATATGTATAACGCATGTATCCTTGCGCGCACGAAAGGGACGTGGTGTGCGTGCTCGCGTGAATTTCTGGCGGTGTGCGCGTTATACTCAGTTTCTACGTACGCACGAAGAAAGAAACGGACCAGAGAGTGAACGCAGCGTTGTTATGGCTACGACGGAGCCGCGGTCACGATTCGCTTCTCTGCTAGGCCCTTGCCTTTTCATTCTGACGGACCCATTCTGGCGGTGCACCGTGATAATTTCGTCCCTCTCGTCTCAAAGCGCTTGAGAAATTTATACGGTCTAGTTGATTACTAATTAGTATTGGTGAAATTAGGTCAATACGAATCTTTTTTGGAATATGCAATCTCTAAAAAAATTATTTTTACGAAAAATTTTTGAAAAGAGATATCTTGCAAAATGTTTACATGTGTAAAAACGAAGTAGCGTTCGATCCGTACATTGAGAAAAAAAGTTGTTAACTCGACTTTCTTCAGTTTAAGTATTTATGCATTTAAGTAAAGTATTTATATATTTAAGTTAAATGCTGAAATTAAAGTTTAAATATTTTACATAATACTTCAACTAAAGGAATTTAATCAAGTTGAAAAATTTAATTGACAACTTCTTTTCTCAATATATCGGTAATTAAAACCATATTTTTGGAATTAAAAACTAATATGCCATTGTTATTTTTTCAAGAATTTAATAATTTTTTTAAAATCCTGAACTAAAGCGTTACAGAAACTGCCACTTGTTTTTTTTTTTTTAATACGGTTAACCATTTTTGAGTAAAAGTAACAAATTCAATTAAAATTGTAAATTGAGTAACTTTTCATTATGGAACAGATCGATATCACATAAAAAAAATAATAAAAAACAATACCTAAAAAGTTTCAATTCGAGATTTCAAAAGTTGTTAAACTTGAAAAAAAAACCATTCTTTATGGCATACCATTCTTAAATTTCAGAAACTTAATAGTTACCGATACGAATGCTCCTGGTGAATTTAAAAATGTTTTGTTAGTACTAAAAGATGGTTTTTAATACCACATCTAAGTAACACGAATTTGATTAAAATATCTCTAAGCGCTTTTTAAATTTTCAAAATTTTTATATTTTTTCTCAATTTTAATATCTTGTATTTTGAAAAAATAAAGCACTTTAGGATATATATAAATTTTTTCTTTATAAAATAAGCCACAGATTATCCCCTTAAATTTTTTAATTAAACTTACTCAGAAATCACTCTCCGCTATCATAAGTTCATCATAAGAATAAAATTTATTCAAAATATGTTCTGAATACTAATAATTTAATACTTCACTCAAGATTATTAAATTAATACAAAAATTTGATTTGTTCATTCTGACTTTCCTTTGATATAATTTTATAGTATTCTTTGAAATAAAAAATTATGTTCTTTACATATATATTCTACGTATATTTTATATATATTTTAATGCATATAAATTTTATTTTAGTTTTTCACTTATATAAATAATGAATTCTTCTAAAATTTGTGATAAATATATTTTAAGACAGTTATTAAGAAAATATTCTTTAAAGATAATCTTATTAAAAGAAGAAAGGAAAAGGAGTAAATGCTTTTCCTGATAGTATTTTTCTTTGTGTGCGATGAGTATATTCTCCGAGAATATATTAATGAAAAATTGCAAGCATAAATCGGGAATGATATAACGTACATATATATGTATATGTGTACTTTCATAATAAAAAATCTTTTCTCTTTTATAATTAATTTATATTAATTTATCACCTGATTATATCAATTATATATTTGTGTGAGCGGATAATATATTTTGAAAATAATTTTTCTATTATTATTCACGTATCGTAACTACATTATTATAATGTTATGTAAAATGTTAAATAAAAATTCTTCTTGATCCGACCGACAGATTTTATACGTCGCTTCGAGAATTGCTCTCGATTCCGTGCGTCTCGATTGAGAGATTAAGTCTGCGCTGCGTGATCTTATCGTAATTTGCGCCCCCTGTTATGTCAATAAACGGCTGAACACGCGTCCGGCATTATCTAAGCGTGACTTCGACTACGGTTTTTTTTTCTACGTCTCTCTCGCCGCTTTTCTCCCGAGTGTATCGTTTACCAATGAACCTCGCGCGTAACATAACAACCCTAGTGTTACGTAGAGCTGTCAGACCTTATCCCCCTACTCATAATCGTCACAAAGGACGTCAACACGGCGCAGACATTAATTAGATAAGCACGCGGATTAGATAATCACCCGGAGCAGTAAAGAGAACTGAACAACACTCGCTCTCCGAAGAATGTCCTAGGATTATATCAGCGTCGAATTATCACCTCGAACATTAAACATTTCTATGGCTGCAGAATGTAAGAATCTGTATATTAAATTGAATAATCTAAGTCAACTAGATGTGTCACTTCATGTTTCCTTGAATATAAGATTTAATAATAAATTCTTTTTTTTATTAATATGTAATTCTCTTCATTTATGTATGTATATTCATTGAAAATTATATAATTGTACAATACTGAAAATAATACAATCTATCTTTCACTAATATAATTAACTTTCGTTGTGAGACGTTATAAAATTATATTTTTCTCTCAACTGATCCATATCAAAATTTTTATAATATCAAACTTTTTGCAAAAATTGAATTTTCTGAGTTATATCGTTTCTAAATTAATGCTGCTCCTGAATTGTAATTGTAATTATCATATAAAGATTCTAAAAAGTAAAGTTATTATTTTGCATCTTTGAAAAGTCAATGATCGGAAAGAATTAGGCAAAGTAGGTATATGGTGTAAGGTGGAATGATTTATACATCCGGAATCAGCGAAGAGAACACATGTTGGGCTGTTGGGACACTTGTTGCTTTAGGTAAGAAGAATGTGGAGAGACCCCCCATCGACAACTGGCATATGTTGAAACAATGCAGTATATTTTATGTGTATATGCGTGTATGTGTTTATATGTTCGAGGAAATAGGCCTCCATAATTGATTTTATTTTTTAAACACTCTATTTGTGAGGAATTATATTGAATATTGAAATAAATTAAGTGAGAATAAAATCTTTATTTTAATCACCCACAAAAATAAAATATATTTTCCATATAAAATATTTCTAAATAAAAAAAAAATGTTTTAACTTAGACATATGCTTATGAATATATTAAGGCTCAAATAAAAAATAGCGTGAAAATAACAAAGAAACAAAACATTATCTTCTCTAAATCAGTTTTGTCAAAATAAAATCCCTTACAGTTTTCACTCTATTGTCTAAATATTGCAATTATCTTTAATTTAGTCTTTAATTAATCTTTTAATCTTTGAAAATTTCTAGTCATTCGGATGCAATTTTAACTTTTCAAAAATTAACAGCATTAAAAATCGTTTCCCTCAGATATAAATCTTACATATAACAAACAAATAACAATTGCCATATAAGTAGGCCTTATTTAAGTACATTATAGCTAAAAAAATACTTATTTGAAAACTCGATATATTTATATTTTTTATTTTCTATTAACATTCTATTAACATTATAATATTAAATCATAAAATAATGTACGTTTAATAAACTTTGCAGCAAATTTTTACATAAGGGGTTTATACATTTAATTACTTTGTCAGAAGTTTTTGTTGCACCAAAAAAACGCGTTGCTATGGGTTCTATTTTTCTAGCTTACTTACTCTCTTGCTTACCTACTTTCTATGATATATCTTTTAAGAATACTATAAGCGTAAACCGCGTTTTAAAGAGGTAAATTCAAAAGTGAGCTTTATTTAGTGCTAAACCTTATTCATCTATATACAATGAATATACTTTTTTCAATAGTAAAAGCCGAAAATACTATGAAAATGTGAAATAAAAATAAGAAACAAATTATTCACGTAAAGAAATTAATGATGATTACATGAAAATAATTGAAGGAAAATATATTCTGCTTGTTTCAAGTTATAAATATCTTATAAATTTCTCACCAAACAAAGAAAAAATAAAATTAGAAGAACAATATTAATTTTAGACTCAATAGATTAAGCATTCAAAGAGATAATAAAAGAGGATTGATAAACAAAATTGGTTTATGCTAGTATAAATTAAAAAATATAAATTGATAACAATGTCAAACATTTCGACTTTAAATGTGCCATCCTCGGTGTGTGCGCACTAACAGAATTTAATAATAACAAATACAGCCGTTATATGAAGAAATACAAATGCAAAATCTAAAGTCATAGCTCGCGAATTATATGACTACCGAAACGTTGTTTAGATATAAAAAGACGATGATTGTTAAAATAATACGGATGAGTCTCTTGGATGTAAAAATTCCGAATTATGCTATTAAAATAATACGGATGAGTCTCTTGGATGTAAAAATTCCGAATTATGCTATTAACCATCAGGATTGCCATTTCAAACTGATAATAAAAGTTACTAAAATAATGGACAGACAATTTTGATAATTATCGTAAAATGGAAGTTATTTCCAAAAAAGACATCTGATAGAAGATTTTGCATTACAAAAAATCATAAATAAGGAAACAAATATAAATACAGATTAAGAAATTCAGAAGTCTTATTATGAAAATGCCTTTGAAAAAATTGCCATCAGTCTTTTTCCGTGAACAGAGCGTCCGGGGACAGGATAGAATGTCCCATGGGTTTTCTTAAAGGTATCCGGGCTAATTAATGGTCAATTAACATTAAAATGTTATTTTTTGACTGATTTATGATATAATTGCAAAATAGAAATCAATAGTGTAAACTATTTTTCTATTAACGTGGATTCTTTAATGTTTTTATGTATTTATTTATTTTATTGTTATTTTAAAAATACCAAGATGCACATAAATACATCCTAAACGTATAATAAAATTTTTTATTTTAAATAAAAAACATTCTGTATTTATTTTCGTGTTCAAATTGCTTTCTGTTCTAACTACTAATAAATAATTATATGTGAAATAATTATTCATTAACTGTTTGGAGTTGCGAGCGAAAAGTTCAGGGTTTTTGCCGTTTTTGGCCAATAAGTTATTTTTGAAATCTAAGCTAGTTTTGAAATTTTTTGTATGGCAACCCTAGCTACGAATGACCTATATAAATAAAAGCAATTGCTACACGAGATTCGGTAATTCGATTAATTCTAATTCTTGATTCGAAAGGAAAATCATTTCAGATTAAATAGTTCCATGCAACCAACCGCGCGTATTCGAATATATTCTCGATTTTTGCATCAATTCTTTTACTTTCTCAAGAATTAGTTTAAATTTATAGTATTTATACATGACTCACGTTCTCGCTTGCGGCGTGCGATCTCGTTGTCGGCGATTCTTGAACCAATTGGACACCTGAGTCAGCGTCAGTCCAGTTTTCTTCGCGAGATTTTTCTTCTCGTCCGGCGTGGGATATCGATTCCTCATATAGCACTCCTTTAAAGCATTCCTCGACCGCTCCTTGAAGCAGTACACGGTCTCTTCGCCGTCCCAGATCGTCTTTGGCAGCGGATACTTCTTGCGTAGCCGATACTTGTCCACGGCGCCCAACGGCCGGCCGCGGATTTTCTCAGCTTCGCGATAATGCGACTTGAACCACATCTGTTGGAGCTCGGGGTGTCGACGCGGCGAGAAAGGATGGCTCTCCAGAATCGAGTAAAGTTCGTGATAAGCTCCACGGTGAAAGGCAACGGCGGCACGCGCCATTAGCACGCTCTCGCCTCCGCGCAACAGTTCTCCAGGCGGTAAGGACCAAAGAAATCTGATGCGAATATCATTTTTGAAATAGATATCATACAAAAGTAATTCGTAAAGTAACTTCATATAATTTTGTAAAAAGAACAGAATTTTAGGAAATCTTACAAACATAATTTTTTAATAAACAAATAAAGTCTACACAGAAAAAAAGACTATCAAATCAACAATTCATTGTTTCATATATAAACAAGAATATAAAATCTTCTTGGAAGAATTTGATAATCTTGATCAGACACAATTTGTTAACATGAAGAAACAAAATTTCTTTATGTTAGCAAATTATGTCTCTTTGAGATTATAAATACTTCCAAGGAGATTTTATATTCTTGCTTATATGTATATGAAACAATGAATTGTTGATTTAATACTAATTTTTTTTCTGTGTACATAAGTGAATTGAAAGATGTTCTTTTTGAGTTACCTGGCCAGTTTCTCAATGTCTTGGCTTTGCGACAACGCCTCGCACATGCAGGATATCTGCTCGGGAGTAAAGTTATTGGTAGCGTTGCTAAGGGAAAGACTGCTGATGTTCCCGATGTTGGTGTTTACGCTGGCAGAGTTACAGGTGATAAGATCCTGGGAATACTGGGGACTGCCGTTTGACGTCGGCGTTAGATTTTGAGGATGATGAGTCAGCCCGAGGCCGGACATCGACGATGTACTGCTGTATTGCGCGGTGGCGTTGCGATGCACGACGCCCATTTGGCTGTTGCAGTCGCTGTTCGGTGATGACAGCTGATCCGAGCTATCCGACATCCTTGGCTGGTGGCTGGGTGCCTCTCATGAACCCAGGTGTCGGACAGGAGACAGGATTCCGTGCTCATCCGCCGATTCCAAGCGCAAGAGATTTTCAAAGACGCAAACTTCCCCCGCGATTTCTTTTCGAAGTCAGTTCAAATCACTTATCTTAAATCGCAAACTAAGACGCGGTTAAGTCTCAAACGAAACGTAGATTAACAATCTATCGCGCAACTCGTCCACATCAATCAAGTTCGAGAAATTCACTTGGACATAATATATTTAGTTTATTTTATTATTCTATTGTTTATTTCATTCTTCAACAGAGGTTTGTGTGTTTTTAGTGTTCACACATTCTCGTCTCTAGATTTTCTATCGTAAACAAAATTTTTATCGTGAAATGTTTAGTTTGGAAGTTACAGCCAACATTCTTGCGAGAGAGACTCACTTTCCCGCCTTTGCCATTTGGCAAATCGGATACCGATGTGTCTTATAGATCAACCGGATGAGTAACTGATGACGAAGGTAAGCATCCGTTATTCGAACGTACAAGTCGACGCGACGGTTGTTTAATCACGCGCGTTTCATTCATGTCGATGCCCGACTCCATTCCCATTCATCAAGGTTTACTCCAACAATGCTGCGACATTTTTTCAAGCCAAGAGTTTAAAAACGTTCACGAACTTTAACTTAAGGGAAGAAATTTATTTTTGGTGCGTGTACAATAATTATATGCTCATCGAACGATCACTGTGCTCTCACGACATATCCGACGGTCCGTACACTTCATCGCAGAAGAGTGGCCCGTATTCGTAATGATTACTTTCCAATCATTACAATGACTACATATAATTCAATTTTTAACATAAATTCTCAGTTTTCCTCTACACTTTGACGCAATCATTTTCTCTTTATTAATAATTTAAAAAATTCTCGTTGCGCGTATAATTATTTACTTGTCTTTCAAAATCGTGTTTAATTACAGCACTGTAAGCAAATAACTTGAACTTGAGTTTCGGTGGCGTCTGAAACCAAGAAACGCGTCGATTTCGGCAAACGGCTCGTAAAAAATTATGTAATCATAATGGGATACTTCTCACATTCACAATAATCCTCTAAGAAAGCTCAGCTCCTTTCGAAAGACCGGCAATTGTCACAGTTCGTTCATCAGGTGCAAGTCCTACAAATCCTCTACCTGGGTCGCTAATCCTTGTGACTAACCACTACTAACAATCAACCACCCGCGGCGGAGCTGTCGACCCGTGCAGGGCAGAAGGGAATACAAATAATTCTTGACGAATCACACCAACGTGCGATAGTGAGCAATGCACTTCTGGACCTCCTCGCGTGACCACCTTTCCACCTTTCGTATCGAGTGTCCGCAAGCACCACCGATTTTTATGCCACAGAACAGCGCGAGTTTATCGAGAAGCAACCGACGACAGACGATCGCGCGAACAAACGAGCGAGGAGGACACTCCTGAGGAGGATGCCTTTGACGCCTCTCTCACTGAGTGACCAAGTCACCAAGTTAGTAAGGTGATCACGGTCGTCGCGTTCGCGGCGCGGTAGCCGTACGTCGTCCCCGCTGGCTTCCGTCGTTGAATTGTGGTCGTGCGGCGGCCGCCTCCGACGACGGTTGTGGTGGTGCCCGGTGGCAATGCTGACGATGCCGATGCCGATATCGTTCTCTCTATCTCTCTCTTCTTCTCTCCTTCTCCCACCCTTCTCCGATCTCCTGTTCGTCCTCCTCTTTTATTTCGGCAGCGAAACCGCGCGATGAGCGAGAAACGGCACGGCCACCACCCGACTATTGGTCGCCGTGCGACGTGCCGCTCCGCTCCATTGGTGGATCTCGGGGGCGGTGCGATCTTCTACCCCCTACCGACCGCGGGCTTCACCCCGTCCGAGTCGCCGCCGGCCCCGCGACGCTTTCGATTCCTACGTGTACGCCGCTGGATTCTCACCTGGCGACCTCCGTGACAGACCGATTACCTGGATATATCGAATTTCGGCGATTCCTTCCTCGACTCGGACTCGCGTAATTTCTTTTGTTATGTAACTGAAGTGACGAATTATGCTATTGTGTATCGGGTTTCCCCCTTAGCGTCGCACTCCACTCTTTTTTTATTTATATGTTTGCTTTATCCTCTTGAATATCTCCTTATTAAAACCTATCCTTGATAAAACCTATATTTCTTTAGATACAGTTATATTCTCGAAGGAATAGTTAAAAATGAATTCGTTTTAATTGACGAGACATTGCTTTTCTATTATCTTGTTCATCTGGTAAAATTTACTGTAAGTTCAAAGTTAAGGTTTAAAATTTGGGACGCATGTAGATAACAAAAAAAACTTGTTTGTAAAAGGTTTCATTTCATTTATATCCTTATCGCGTAGCCTCCAATTTACGACATTCAGCAATTTTTGCGCAATTTTTTTCGCGCGGCAGATACTGTTTTCCACTATCACGGTATCACGCTATCGAGGAATCACGAAATACGCGTGTGACCAATAAACACCGGAAATGGAACGTGTCAACGTTACCGTACACCGTGTTGTGATTCCACGCAACGCTATCGCACCTACTGTTTGATTAATTTCACAACACCTACAATAATCATTCACCCCTCGTCGGTAGATTTGACGAAAGGAAATCAACTATAAATTTGTTTATGGATTACTAAGACATCACATTTTGGGTAATTTATTACGTCATAATAATTGGCGACATGAATATTAGTACAGTATATACTTATATAAAACTTGATACAATTTCACAATTTTGTAGCAAAATTTGTATACATATCATGTAAAATATTAATATTAATGTTAATATTAATAATTAACAAGAATTATATAATTAAAAAGAATATGTACAAAGAAAAAATTTATTTAAATATTTGAAATATTTACTTAATACATAAATATTTATTCAATATAAAATGATGGTAGTTAAATTACATTAATGATTCTTGTACTAAACAAATATTTATTTACATTTAGTAAATATATTCATTGCAATTATTCAATTGTTTATTAAAATTTAGTAATTTTTTAATTATTCAGGTAATTTACTTGAACAAAAAGTGAATGCATTTTTTTAATCATAGCAACAGTAAGCCAGTATTCTTTTGACATGCCCATATAAACTTGCAAAAATATTTTTTTTAATGCTTAAAAAAATTTGTGAAGAACAATCAAATAACAAATAATAAATTTAGTAATTTCAGTGTACATAACTTAATATGAAATATATTTAAATATACACAGAAAAAACGCTAAAGTATCTAAAAATTTAGCTAAATATCTAAAAACAATATAATCAAACCATCAAAATACTGAAGTATAATGAATAATGCAAATAATTTTGTTATTCTGGCAACCAGTTGGAGCGTCCTACATAATTATTTAAAGATGAAACAAAATTATATTTAAATCTGCATCTAGCTAAACTTTTAGATATTTCAGCAAAATGGTCTTTTCGTGTAAAAGTTAAAAATACAAATAATCATTGAATGGCGGCATATTCTCTCAAATTATACAATTGTAGCGATAATTGGTTATATTATTTTATTTTACTTTAGATTTTTGAGAATAATGTCGATGGGAGACTTTCGATGATGTAATGAGTAAAGTGGATATCACTTTTTAGAGTGTTTATTTCTCGCGATAATATTTCCACCCCTCACGAAGGTCGTCGGCTCATCTCTGGAGTCGTATTATGATACACATTTCTGCAAATATGATCCAACGACAAACGTAACTTTAGCTGCAGATCGGTCCGAATACGAACTCGTACACACCCAAGGATCGGTTTCGTTCATTCACGACCATCGTATATATCGTTTACCGTTACGTATCTATACACATGTATTTCGATTGTTTACGTTTACTTTACAAAATTGAACAAAATCTTATATCACATGTTATTATGCATAAATTAACTGAATTTTGTCAAAGATTTTCAAGAACTTGTTGAACAACATTATACACTTGTATGTGTACAAAATTTTACGTATAAAGTAAATAAATAAACCCTTCGCAACTTAGGTATATAAGTAATGCAGCGAGAGTTGTCACTGGAAAAACTTTGTTAAAACATTTTATTTTTTAACAAAGCCTTGACCTTTGACCCACTTACTGTTAACTGCCCAAGGAGAATAAAAAAGTCACAGTGTATTAATTTGACGTCTCATTGACCAAATTCTGACCAAAAAATAAAATTTGATAAATATGTCAATTGACATATTTTGACTTTTCTGTTCTCCTTCAGTAATATGACTTATATTTTATCCAGGTCCGGTGAGAATTGATACGTGGATTTCACATTATATATACACATGTTTTACGTTGACTACGTGGATTGTGAAGTTATTGATATGATAATCAGGTAAATGTAATGTATAGGATTTCATTGCTGATATAAATTTTCCTCAAACCTTCAACGTGAATTTTATGCAAATCTATACAAATTTTAAAATTTTAATACATATATATTCTTATAAAGTTCACGTTGAAAAATTGTGAAAAATTTATATCGATTTAGCAATTCTACGTTACATTCATGTTGATTTATGTCGACAAATTTGTGATCACGTCATGTAAAACATGTGGATACAACGTGGAATCCATATAGCTATTCTCATCGGACTGTAATTATCATCAGGCTGTAGCTGATCCTTCCCATACAACACCTTGTCCCTATTCTGGGTACATCTTTACGACGTACCCAAATGTTTATTGGACGTCTTCAAGACATCCCTAGAGACATCTGTACTGTTGGGTATCTATTGGCGAAAAAAATGTTTAAAAAGGTTAAGGGGATATTCATACTTTTGAATTTCAGGTAATTTACTTGAACAAAAAATAAATGCATTTTTTTAATCATAGCAACAGTAAGCCAGTATTCTTTTGACATGCCCATATGAACTTGCAAAAATATCTTTTTTAATGTTTAAAAAAATTTGTGAAGAACAATCAAATAATAACCCTAGTAGCAAAATACATTGGCTTTACATTGGTTTACATTGGANTGGTTTACATTGGCGAAACATTGGTTATGTTGGGAGTACATTGACCAATATTTCCCAATGAAAAGCCAATATTGGTCATAGAATTAATTGCATATGTATTTGTAATATTGCACGCCAATTAATATACAATATTGGATTTATATTGAAAATGCATTGGCCAAGATTTCCCAATCTAATGCGAATATTGGTTATAAAAGAAACATTAATGTGATGCCAATGTTACGAGTCAATAATTGCACAATATTGCACTTACATTGGAAGTGCATTGGCCAAGGTTTCCCAATCTAATGCGAATATTGGTTATAAAAGAAACATTAATGTGATGCCAATGTAACGAGTCAATAATTTCACAATATTTCACTTACATTGGAAGTGCATTGGCCAAGGTTTCACAGTCTAATGTGAATATTGGTTACAGAACAAATTGCAAATTACTTTACGTTTTAACTCACGACCAGTCCAGCAAAGATAACTAAAAAATAACAATTGGAAATAGGACCAAAACGTAAAAAAACATTATATTGACATAAAAAGCACGTTGCAAAAATCAATTTTGCAACTAATTTGTTTATAACAACTATTTGTTTATAACAATTAAGAAAGTCATATATATTTCTTTAGTAATTTTTCCCATAATGTTCCAATCTATGCTTTACGGTTATTTTATGCTTTATTTTTAGTAATTTTAGAATCGATTGGCGCAATCGGTTTTCCTCTACAGTCAATTTTTAATAATTTGTTTATAACAATTAATTGCAAAATTGATTTTTGTAACGTGCTTTTTATGTCAATAATGTTTTTTCATGTTTCGGTACTATTTTCATTTGTTACTTTTTGACTATCTCTTCTAGTTTGGCCTTAAGGGCAGGAAAGGGTTTTAATTATTTATATAGTTTATTTTAAAAATATCTAAGGCTGACTAATCAAAGAGCTAGTGAGAATGTTCGCGCAGTACTCAACAAGCAAGTTTCTTCCTGTTCAAATTAGCTTCACTTCAAATATAACTTTTTATTAACGATATTACAAATATACGATTAGCTTACACTCAATGTCAGCGTATTAGGTTAGTGTTCCTGTGTTTCCAAAACCTTAGGTTCGAATCCCGCCGATGCGTTTTCAAAAATTGTAAAATAATGCGTAGTTGTAATTAGTGAAATAGAATCTTATATGCGAAATAGTGAATACAGATTAAGCTATAAGAATAATATCTGTAAAAAAAAAATTTTTTAACTAAAAAATAAACGGACCTAGGCTAAAATTTTTGTATTGGACCAATGTTGAAAAGCAATGCACAACCAATATATAATATCGTGTTTACATTATTTTTCAATATTGGACCAATATTGCAACTTCAATATTGGCTAAATGAGAGTAGATATCTACCTTTTAATATTGGACCAATATTGAAAATCAATTCACACCCAATATATATATATTATATATTGGGTTTACATTATTTACCAATATTGGATCAATATTTTGTGCTACTAGAGAATATACATGTTTTAAATTTTAAGTTTATAGTTTTTGTTTTTTTTTTAATTCTTATAAAGAAAATGATAAAAATAATATATCAAAAAATAAGTGTCATGTACACGTCATACAAGCATCTTACGTTCCAACGTTTCAATCTACGCTTCTTAAAGAGTTCGATTACGTTTTTATCAGTTTTTCCATACTCTTTTCTTACGTTCCGATGTTCCAATCTATGCTTTACGGTTATTTTATGCTTTATTTTCGCCAGGGTGCGAAAGACAGACGAACCAGACAGATAACTAGATGAAGAGATAACAGATAGTCAGACTAACACCGTAAAATTCTAAAGTGTTTACTATATTTACAATTAGTAAAAATTTCTTTTCTTGATTAGTATAGACATTGTATATTAAATTTTTTGTAAATAATTCATCTGCGTCATAATCATGATGAAATGGTATACAGTATATGTACAAAGTATAAAAAATGTACATACTAAAAGATAAATAATAGTCTAAATATCTTAATCTTGATTACTCTTGCGCAAAAATTACAAAGAAAATATTGATATTACGATATTATTCAGTCCTTTCTCTAATAAATGCTTGAAAGTTGATTAAATAAATCAAGTAAAAAAATAGTAACGCAGATTTAGAATATCACGTGATGGAAATCTGGTCGTTCCAAATATGACGGTGTTAAGTAGATCAAGAGAACCGATGCATCGAGAGAACCGAGTAGATGACTGAAGTCATCTTTTCTCGGCACGCCTGGCCAATCCTTTGAGTTTGCTCCGCCTTTTTCGACTAATTGCCATTGTATGTCGCGAGATAGAGACGTAGCGTAACGTATTTTGAAGTTATAACAGACGCTTGGATTTTAATTAAAGAATTTATGAATTTGTTAAAAAATAACTAATTGAATAATATAAAGAGTAAGGCTGCTCCAAATAAATCATAGAAGATACGTACATACAATGCCAACGTGAGCTGCCACGATTTAATTACACTGCGTGAGTTTAATAATACTATAACACAAAAAGAACACCGAAACGAAATAAATCATTTTCTATAGTTTTTTAGATGCTGAATAGATTTCCGCTGTCCAAATCGCTCCATCATGTCGTAATTTTGAGAAATTTGCAATTAAATTTGCAAAAAAAGCTATTTTTGCGTATTTTGTCATGTTATAACTACAATATATGATGTTTGAAGAAGTTTGATTGCGATCAAAATTAAGCATGTTGTTAGGCCTTTCAGTCCTCAAAAGGAATTTTTGGTGTTAACTGTGATTAATAAGTATTCATGGTTAAATATGGGGTAAATTGCGGAAAAGCTGCCAATTAGACTTTTTTAGGTTGCTAAATATTAATCCGATGTGAAAATTGACAAGTTCAAAATGGTGAATTACCAGAGATGGAAAATAACGAGTTACAGTAAGTAACGCCGTTACTCGTTACTTTTTTATAATACTTTTTTATAATTTGGTAATAATGTTACAATTTTCCATAATAGTAATGGTAAGTCCAGGGTTGGAATAATCACTTTTGATAGTTAACTCGTTATCATTATGCATTACTCATGGAAAAATACTAACTTGTAATTTTACTCATTACGTAACGAGTCAACTAACGAATTACTTTTTTCAATGAATACTGCATAATGACAACAAGTGGTTTGTTATAAGTGGTTGTTCTCCAACTCTAGGTTATCATTAGCATAATAAAAAATTCTAAAATCATTACCAAATCATTATTATGAAAAAAATAAAAGTAACGATAAAGTAACGAAGAAGTAACTACTTCCCATCCCTGTGAATTACATATATGGCGAATGTTAAAATTCAAAGAATAAAAAAACTTAGCAAATATTTTTTTAATTATCGGATTTGTATTCAGTAATCTAAAAAAACCCTTTAGTTTAAATAAATATAATTGAAATCTTATATTCTCTAAATTTCAGTGAAATTTCACTCAAAATGAGTGAAAATTCAATTTATAGTGAAAATATTGCCATTCGGAATAAATTAAAACTGTACTTTTCATAAGAGTGAATATTTTTAACTTTAATGAAAAAGTAACTCTTTCACTTGTTTGGAGTAAATATTATACTCTATTAGAATAAATAATTCACTCAATTCGAATAAATTTTTTACTTTTCCTTAAAGTAAATCTTTCATTCCATTGTTACGAATAAATAAATTTACTCTAAGGTTCTCCGCATAAGAGCATCTATAACACGTACGTTAGATTACATTAAGTACTTAAATTTAAATCTATGCGTAACAATAAATTGATGTTAATACAAAAAAAATGGTAACATAACATTAACATTAGGTTGCAACATAATCGTTACAGATAAACTGCCGCAATAATCGTAATCATAAGTGTTCGCACAAAAAGCGACATACATACGTATTTACGTCAATCTTTGTACGTTGACCTATGATTACGATTATTACAATTTTTTCTGCTCAAATCCAGTCCATACACGACGACAACTCGACGAAATGATTAGTACAACTCTCTTCGAGCGATCTTCTTTCTTCGTAGCACTGCTTCCAACTGTGACGTGACGCATATTATAATAGATTCACTTTTTAATTACGAATGAAAATATTAATTTCACTCTACAAAGTGAAAGAACTCCACGATACAAAGTGAAAGAATTTATTTTATGACAGAACAAAAAAATTCACGACACAGAGTGAAAGAATTTACTTCATATGAATAAAAAGTTATTGAAATTTACTGCAACTTGAGTTAATCGATAATCACTCCAGTTTTTGAATGAAATTTTACTCGAAGAAATTTAGAGAGTAATTTGCATCTTTACCTCAATTTAACCATGAATATCTTATTGACTATAGCTGACACCAAAAATTTCTTAAAAGGAATGGTTAAATACGGAAGGATTAAAAATCCTAACTATGTACTTAATTTTTATTGCAATCAAACTTCTCCAGCATGTCACATATAGTTATAATATGCTACAATACGTAAAAATAGTCCTTTATGGAACTTTAATTGCAAATTTCTCAAAATTGTGTCAAACGTGATGGAACAATTTGGACAGCGGATTCGTATTCAACATCCAAAAAACTGCAGAAAACGATTAGTCTCATTCGAAAAAAGTCATTTATGTGCTACAGCGTAATATATATTGAGATACTGACACAACGTTTCGATTCTGATGGATTCAAACCCAAACAACATAATGTCAAAAATCGGTACATTAGTTCCTTTAAAAACTACTTAAAGACGTTTGAGGCATGTTGTACTAAAAGATATGTCTAATTTATGTCTTAAGTCTTGGTTTTGAACATGGGTGCTTTCTGGAAATTTTCCTCAATGAGTAAAACCAACAAAGTGTGGGAATGAAATAACAATGGATCGTCTTCTTCAAACAAGCATCACAAGTATAATCATCAAAGCAAAAAATATTAGAACGAAATAAGATAATCGATAATGAAATAAGATAATCGATTACGAAAAAGGACATTCAAAGGGAGACAGCTAAAACGCTAGAGACAAGTCAGATGATGAGTCAGTGGTTACGTTCCGACATACACTGCCAATACTGAAAATCTATAGTTCACGTTACGTATACTATGGAACCAGCGTGAGAAGAGGGATTTAAAAAAAAAAGCCAATTCGACCACCGAGGTATGGGATAATATTTGCAACAACCGAAGATTATCGCAAAGCTTAAAATACACATTAAATTTAAAATATAGATTCTTTTTATTTTCTGCTAATAAGTAATATTAACATCCGATTACTTGTTGATTACTTCCCTGGTGAAATAAAAATTGGAGCGTAACGACTGTTGAAGATTGAATATTTCATTGTAAGTGATATTAAATGTCAATAAAGAACACAAGTAGAGAAAGAGCGTCGGAAGGAAAAGAGTCAAGAGGGTGAATATCACTCTAACATTCCATGTCAAACAGGGAACCTTTGAAACACTTTTATTTATTTTTTTATTTCCTGACATATTCTACAGAGAAAAGCAGACACGTGTTTCACGAAATAAATAGAGATTTTTTTTGTGAAGTTATTCACGCTTGTAAGTTGCAAAAATTCATAAAAAACATTTGTGCGAACATTCCAATTGCTATATCATCGAAACCGTTAATCGTACAAAAAAATGTAAGAGATTGATTTTGAATTAAGATCTTGATTTGTTTTATGGATAGGTTATTTTTAATTTATTCGTTTAATATAAATAAATTATTTTCCATTTGCTTATAATTTTCATTAACATTTTTCATCATCAACTCACCGATTTAAAATTTTTTTAAAAATATTCTCATATTTTCACATTAATTATAAAGTAACTCTGAAAGTTTCAAAATAAAATTCGACTGTACAGTTAAAAAATTCTATCATGTGACGGCGCGATTCCGCGTACACTACATAGAATCGCGCCGTCACACGATAGAATCTTTTAATTTTTTTAAAAACGTAAACTTAAATCATATCGCAATATATTATCAAAACATTGCCGATAATTAAAAAAAAGCGTAGAAGCCCATTAATAATTTTATTTAAAAAAAAATAATAATTTCAAAGCAACTACTTTTATTACGTAAAATTAAAAGAATATTTGATAGATAGAGAAAGTTATCTTCCCTCCTCCCCTCTTAACTTATCCTCAGGAACTCTATGCATTGGAAAATTTTATTTCGCCGGCCCTAAATATAGCCATATCTACACAATATACGACACTTTTACACACGTTCCATTCCGGATTTTCCCCTAGAGATTTCACGTTTACGCTTCTGTCATTCTCTCCTTGCATTTGACTTACATTCCGATTTTCCTATTTTAAAATTGGCATGTATTTAATTTGAAGCTTCTAATTTGAAGCTTGTTTTCTGCGTTATTTGTTTATTTAATAATTGTTTAATTATTCAATTAATATAATAATTGCATAAATGATTAATTAACATAATTATTTTATTAAGTAACTATATAATTGTTTAATTAATATAAATGTTTATTAAATTTGGTGAAGAATCGCTGTGGAAGAAGGAAGGCGCACGCATAGCGCATTTTAAATTCCACCTGTTATAATGCTATCAGTATAATTTCTTAATTATACCGGTAGCATTATAACCCGATAGCTTATAAATTATAAACTTAATTAACCCTCGATTATATCTACGAAAAGCCAGCTTAATCAATATGTATGAATATTTTGGACCCGAGGTTTTTTTTCACAGTATCTTCCATAAATTTCACAGTGGATATTAATTAATTACTTTTATTTATAAAACGCCAAATTATAGAATTCAAATTTGTAAGCGAGAAAAGGTTTCGATACTAATGTTAAAAGTTATGTCTAAAAACATAAACAAAAGTTTTGCAAAAAAGTATGAAAAAGAGTGTTTTGTTCTAAAATGTTTTTACAAAGAAAACCAAAAACAAAAATTCTATTTTTGAAAGAGAAAATCGTGAACTTCAAAAAGAAAAATACGTTATATGTTTGGTTTTAAAAAATATAGATTTCAATGGATGCAGTTGAAGTATATTGAGACATGCTTGAAAAATGAAATCAGAGAAATATCTGAAAAGTATGAAAAAACTAATATTATATTATAAATATAATATTATAGCGCATAAATAATGTTTATTAATATTATAGCAAGCAGTATGAATTATAATTTTCATATAAATTACAATTACTGTAATTATTATAATAAATACAAAGGAATAAAAAATTTCATTTCTTTTATACTGTATTGTATTATATGATGGCCAGTACAAACGCCACAAATTTTTTATTTTTAAAAAGCATGTTCTGTAAATAAAATTTTTTTTTCCTAAAAATATTTAATTTCAAATATTAATGAAATCATACATATTTGCATCATCCGGATCCAAATGACTCTAGCTAGATTTTTCAAGCTAACATCCCGTTTAAACATTCAATGCAAAGTAAAATAATCGCCTGGTAGGGGAAGGTTCAAAGTGAATTTAGCTACAATTGAAAATCCCATAGCGCTAATCGTACAGAAGTCCCAATTGTTTACAACTTTTTTCGAGTCCAAGAGACCCACTAATATAGTTGAGGGTTGATGCGGATAGAGGAGAGATTTTTAGATGTACGAGGCGCAAGGAAAATTATGATAATTATTCCGCTTTGATTGCGCACGAGCTTATGGGCTCGAGGATGACATCGTGCCGAAGCCAAGACCCAATGATAAAGGGGCGGCGCCGCGCTTTGCGATGGCGTCTCCTTCGATTTGGTGTCGGATTTCCCTCTGGGCCGCCATTTTCTCTCTTCCTCTCTGTCTCTCTCACCCTCTTCCTCCGTACATCCTCCCGTTCCCAACCCTTGGGATAGGGATGATGCTGTTCCTTATCAAAACGAACCCGGGGACGACCGATTTCATCGTCCCTCCTTCATTCCTGTTAAATCTGAAGGCGCACTCGACAATCCGATATTCGCTCGAGTATACATCGCTTACGAGCAATAGGTCCTTGAAAATAAGTTGACTTCGTTGAAAGTTGGCCGCATCTATTGAAAAGGAAAAAGAGGTAAAGTTTGAACACGATCTCTCACCAGAAGAATTTGAATGTTGTGTAATTAAAATATTACTGAAATCATGCCGATTCGGATACAAAACACAATTTTCATAAGTTACGCGCGATTTCATATTATTTTTTTGTCTTACACATAATTACATATTTTCTGCAATCTTTAAAAATTTTTATGCAAAAAGATTCTCTATTCGGTACGTGTGTGCGTCACTAATTAAGAAGTTTATTCACCTTTATGAAAATGGTATGGATTGCATAAAAATTCAATATTACATTCATTGCAACATAACACATTCACAGTTAAAATTTTGCGGAATTTGTCTACATAGTTTGTGAAAAATCTAAAGCTAAAAATCATGATTTTTACGTATATTCTTATGAGTAAGAATAAGACAGATATATGGCGGTGGTGATTATTTCGTTATAGCTATGTAAATAATGCTATCATCTGAATAAAAGTTTTTTCATTATAAACTACATATATCAACAAATAGTTGGTAAAAACACAATTAACATTCACTGCATGATTTCCGTGTGACAAACGATAATAAGTCAAGAAACTATTGCTGTCCTTTATCAAAAGTGTTGGATTTTAATGAGATGTGACAACGTCACTTTGTTTTACCTAATACGCGCGATTTTCAATCAACTGTCATACTGTTAACCTATTCTATATCTGTTTATTTATCTGTCTGTGTGTTTGTCTTCCTTTCTCTCTCTCTTTATCTCTCGATTTTTCTTATGATATTTAATAATATTTTATTTTTATTTTTTCCCTCTTTCCATCGTCTAGGCATTGACATCATTATATAACATATGTCAATTCAAATTTTCGACTAGCAGCAACTGTTATGATGTAACGTCAAAGTTCAGTGCGACCAATTGTTCAGAAATGATGATGTGGCTATTTCTCACCATCATTTTATATTCTAAATTGCAAGTGATATATTACACAATCATACAAACCGTTATTCCTGAGCCTTCTAATACTAAAAAATAATTATTATATATTCTAAAAATCAAGTATTTTTGATAAAATACACTGAGAGAAATTGTTTGGTATANAGAATAGTGATCAAATGAATTTTATAGTTACTGGTACCAAAAACTTAGTTACATTTAACAAAACTTTTTGTAATTTCTTGTATGAAAATAATTATTTGGTTAAGGCTACAAATTGTTTGGTCAAAACAACTATATATTTAGTAACTATTACTATAAAATTCATTTAATCACTATTCAACCAAACTTTGGTTGATTTTACCAAACATTTCTCTCAGTGCATGCTATTATTATAAACTTAATTTTAAATATGGTAGTGATTCTTTCTATCTCATTCTTTTCTATGTTAAAATAGAGAAGTCGCTTTCCTCACCGCACACCCCTCGAAAAAGTTGAACAAACTCCTTAAAAGTGCGCTGCATTTTGCCGAAAAGCAAGCATTTATTCGTCAGAGCGAGCGCATCCGGCGCGGCGCGGCGTCGCGTCGGGCGGCAGTACAGGTAATGCCCCGACGAAGTAATTCTCGAATTAAATCTGCTCGGCGTATGATGAAAGCGCTTTGAAGCGATGAAACGCATTTCGCCGAGACGAGGCGTGAATCCACTTTGCGCCTCGTCAAGACTCGTCCGTTCGGAAAGCACCCCGTTTGCTGTATCTGGGCACATCAAGGCATTCGGAGTACGAGGCGGCAAAGAGCGCTGGCAGGTGCTACGCGGGAGGAGACGCGAGGAAGGGATGCGAAGGGAGACAGAACATTGCAGGGGTTGTGGAGGAGGGAAGCAGTAGCAGTAGCA
>QKQZ01012531.1:0-12490 GCA_003595255.1 Solenopsis fugax | reverse complement strand
AATATGACGTCGTCGCCAACGAAACTTTATTAGCAACGTCGTTACATTAGGACGCGTTTAAAGTATTTAAAGTAAATTTTTAACATATACCCATACAAAGATATTTCCATTTTTACGAATAGCCCCTATCTCCTCTATATATAAATTTATTTTTGCAAATAATTACTGTTTAAATGTTAAGTTATAATTCATTTCTTTTATATAGACCTGCTTATATTGTAAATATAAATTCGCCATAAAAAGAAAGAGTGATTACAAATATCGTAAATTAAAAAGGAAGAAAAGAAAATAAAGTAAGATACATTTATGGTAAAAGTTCCTTTTTTAAAAAATTTTTTTCAAAAAAGTAATAATGAATCTAATATTAGTGCTATTTCGGATCTGAAGGAGGAAGTAAAATACGAACAGAACGTATAAAAAAGCCAAGAAGAAAAAATTCAAAAAAGCCAGCAGTGTGCAGAAAATATTGATTTAGAAGACAACAAAAATGTCAAAATACAATCGTTTTGATTACTATAGTGATTCTGAGAAATGGAGTAATTTGAATAATACTACAATTTTACAAATAATAAATCATGTTAAAAAATCAGCAGTTGATAGAACTAGACTTTAACAAGAATAAACTAAACTTTATTGCATCAAAAGTTGCTTACAAAACCCAAAATAAATACGCTAATTCCGCAATGTTTTACTGAATTTTGTTAAATAAAAAAAAGTAAAAACGAAATTAAAACAAAGTGTAAGAATTCTTAATAATTAAAAATACACAATAGAAGCGAGTAAATGAGAGTATGCGTAGTTATTGAGGCGCAACGGTTTAATTTTGACAACCTTAATTCAAACACACAGATAAATTCAGTAAATAAATAGTATAAACGTTTCGACTCATTTTCGAGTTATTTTGTGTGTGCTAATCCATTGTCCATTAAGCATGAAAAAATCGCAAATTGTACCGTGCTCCTACTGGAAGTGTAATTTCTCAATAGGACTGCTTTGTTCACTGTGGTTACACAACCTAGTGATATAAAGAAGTGCGCTGCGAAACTGTACGCGAAGCGATTCAGTTAACACATAATCTTTTCTGCTTTCTTGATTTAGACATGTGTATGACTTATCCCTAGAAGCCGTGGACAGTATATGGATCATTATAAAGATTCAGATAATATATCATAATATATAAATTTATTAACATAATGTGTTAAAACAACAAAAACGAAACTGATTATCATACTTTAATTCAACTGGAAAATTGTTTTGCATTCTTTATAAATTATTCGGTAGAATATATTCAGTAGCTTCAGTGTGAGATTTAATGATTGGAAACCAAATTATTCTATATGAAAATTCTATCCTTTACAAAAAATACCCGAATATATGTAAATCAATAAAATGATAAACAAGAATATTTTTAAAATTATCTTATAATGGACAAAAATATTAACTACTGAAAAAATATATTGCTTAGGATTAGGAGTTAAAGCCGTAAAATTTTTAAGTCCGAAGAGATTGGTTTTCCGAAAGAGTAATCAAATTGTTGGGAATAAAAATAACGAAAATTATTTAAATTGTATAGAACTATTGGCAAAATTCAATCCGTTACAAGAACATTTATCTGATTTCATAAATAAAGCACTGAAAATGTATCATACTTGTTAGCGAATATTTATAATAAATTTATTAATATTTTAGAAAATATTGTCAAAAATTTTATTTTTATATACAAATTGAATTTTATTTTTCTTTTTTAGTTAAAAGAAGAAAAATATTTTTCATTAATAATTAATTAATTCAACACCTGACCTGAATTTTATACTCCGACCGGTTAATACATATTGTATTATGATTATACTATATGTTAATAGTGCCAGATTAACAGTAGACAGAGTTTTGTTTTGTTAAAAATATAGAACATACAAGTAAAAAAATGGAAAATTGCATTATGGAAAATGAAACAAATTTAAACCTTAACTTAGAAGATTATAGGGGGCAATCGCATGATAACACTTCTAATATGTCATATGTTTATAACGACTTTCAAGTTCGTATAAAATTAAAATATAATTTTGCCATTTGTATCGTGCACAGCATATTCATTAAACCTAGAGAATCAGCAATGGAAAGTTGAAGCTTAGAAGCCATTAAATTATTTATGTTCGTTCAAAGTTTGTATAATTTCTTTGCTGCAACAGGAAGAAAGTCAGAAAATATTAAAAAGTCATTTATCGTTGGAATGTAAGGTACTTAAAACTTCAAGCAGCATGCGTTGGTCGGCAAGTACCGAGACTGTTAATGCAATAGTTACAGAATATAAATATTTTAAGAATGTTCTAAAAGACCTATCTGGCAATCCTACACAAGAACCTTGTACCGAACTAGAAGCAAAGAGCTTGGAAAAACAATTAATTTCTTGGAGACTGCTTTGATAATCATATTTGAAATAATATTTTAAACTATTTATAAAATTAATACTTCCTTACAAAAAGTTGCAATTGATATTGAAATTATACCATCTTTATATTGTTTATTAGAAGAATATATACACTAAGAGAAGTGCAATCTATTGTAGATAGCTTCAAATATTATAAAATTAATAAAGTTGAATTATGTAATAAGTACCAAATAATAAGAAACATTAAAAGAAAAAGACAGGTCGACGAGAATAAATCAGCAGATACAAACTTTGACAGAGATAAAGGTTTTCGAAATATTACTTACTATATTATTATTGATAAGCTAACAGAAAAAGAAAACGTGCATATAATTATATCTTTTCAGTATTTAATGTTTTAATTAATTTTTTTAAAAATTAGGTGATGCTATGATAAGAAATAAAGCCACTATTCTATATAACACATACACAGATGATTTGAAAGAGAATTTAGTTGAAGAATATTTGCATTTTAAGCATGTAAATATACTACCTGATGATATTTCTTGGAAATTAGAACTAACAATAAGTTTAAAACCATAATTCAAATATTGAATCTACATCCCCAAACGCAGCCACTGCATTTTTATTGTTATTACACTAATTGTTCAGAAGAAAAGTCCTTTTCTGTTTCGAAAAAAATAAAGAATTATCTTCGTTCTTCACTAGAACAATGCAAATTATTTAAGCATTTTAGCGATAAAGTCAGATATCTGTAGATACAAACGTTATAAATGCCTTACAACAAATGTCGGCTATTGTATATTCGCGTATTAGTTCCGTTGCATAATGTGTGACACTTTACTAAATAAATCTTATTCCATAAGTAATCAGGATTCTTTATCGAATAACGGAGATATTATGAGTGGTCATTACTTACAAGAGAGTAATACCATTTTTGCTCTATTAATCATTTTAAGTAAATGTTAAGTGTATTAAAACTGGCAAAAGACTGTTATCAAGAAAATTTTCTTTGTAAAGGTTACCGTTATTTACAGTAACCTTTACAAATAAGAGAACTTAGTATTTATGTTTCCTAGTATTAGAATGATATTTTCGTACAGACTCGGTTAAAAGTTTTTATAAATGTTTCTCGTGAGGTAATAAAAAGGTTCATTAGATTCAACAAAAACATATTTTTCTCGTTAGTTGTGCCGTGAAAGATGCACTTGAGCAAATCAAAATATGTAAACATCGACAACATTAAAAATAATATTTAGCAAATTGTTATGAAATTTTTCAAATTTTATTTTTCACTTGTTGTTTGGTTATGATGCGAAAGATTAATCATTTTTTATTTTTTTTTTGCTAAAGTTACTGAATTAGGTACATTATTTTAAAAAAATCTAAATAACAAATAACATTATTTTAAAAGAAATCTAATTAACAAAGGAAGATCTCCAACTTAAAAATTTTTTTAAATATGTTTTAGTAATATGGAGGATATATTCCCTGAAATGTAATAAATTATATTCTTTTGCTGACCAAATTTACTCTAAATAGATAAAATCAACCTCTAAAAATTGGCTTTTATCAAGTATAATTTACTATGTTTAAGGAAAATAAATTATATTTGAAAATTTCATACTGTTTATTATTATAAAAAAAATTGTAAATATAAAATATTTCTTTTTCTATACTTGAAAAAGAAACTTAAAAAAACCCTTGCATTTTTGTCGTATAAAGAAGTANAAAAGTGATGGGATTTACGACTACTCATGTGTAAGATATACGGCGCATCGATAATTTACAAATAACAATTACAAATATGATATAAAATAACATAATGACTTACAAAATGTGTTTACAAAGTTTATTAGGGAATAAGAACAGTAATTACATTTATACAGTAATAATAATGCAATATTGAAGAAATTAATATGCACAGATATTAACAAAGTGCAGATATGTGCACATTGTGTTCTCAACAAAGGGACAAGTGTGCTACTTTCCAATCACGCAGCGTCTGTATTACGGCATAAATCCCGTTCACTGAAAATGCCGTATATCCTAAACAAGTGGGATGTACAAGATATCAAACTAAATAAAGAATACAAGAGCTATGCACTTGTATCTTGCTTGTATTCCATCCTTTATTATCGCTCTACATTTACATATCATGAAATAATCATTATGCCTTTTACATTTCCCACAGTAATCATTTTACGTAGATCGTAATACACGATCGCGCTACTTCTACATGACAAAATCAATTCTACTCACGATATTTTCGTTAATATTAACAATAAAGAACTGAAATCACAACACAATACTAATATAACATAAAGGCACGTAACAGAGTTATTGTGTAGAGTTGTTGTGAACAAATAACCTTCATTCCTATTTTTTCTAACACCTGCGGTGTAAATCCCCCCGCGGCGTAAATACCGTAGTTACCCTCAAACAAAAACGAAAAATGCCAATTTTCAGATGTTATTGCCAAAGTTTCTATTTATTGCCATAATTTTTTGAATTTTCGAATTAGGAAGGCCTCTCTTGTGAAATAGAAAGATAGTAAATTTTTTTTTATTTGTTTAACAGTTGTACATACAATAACATTATACTTTAGAAAATATAATTCAGAAAACTTTCCTCTCTCAGAACTACGTAATTTTGTTTTCAGTTTTCTTTAATAAATATGAGACGAACTATTTAAAGAAATGAATCGAAACAATGACGTTTTAATCCGGAAGAAAAGAGTTATATGCACAAAGAGCACGATTCGTTTGCTATTTAGCCACAAGAGAACCGCGGTCTTATTTAATTTCACGATTTATTACCGACTTTGTTTTCAAAGAATAAGCGATCTTTTTTAATAAAATTTGGTTGAATGTTTCATCGGTCTAATAATAACCAGCTTTTCGAAGTGTATCCGACTATTTTCATGGAACCTTGCCTATCTAACCTTGTTATTGAAAAATAGAACGTCGATGTCTGCATGGGAAAGGTCGTAACAATTAATGACATTCGTCGATCTCCGGCTAAATATAACAATACTCCACGTCCACTGCAATGCGGAATTCGTGGGTTTCGTGCATAGAAGATTACAATTGGGTTTGTTCGTTACCGCGAGCTATCACAATGCGGAGTAACTCGTTTATTAGCGCTCTTCACCGTCACGCGCTCTCAGTAAAATCTTATTTCCATTTCCTTGCCTAAGTTTATGAGCGACGTAGTATATCCTCATTTTCCAGAGTATCACGTTAAATGTATCGACACATTTAACATTCTGTGAATATTTCCTGCGATGAAATTCATCGCAACAAAATTATAGACTATTATTAGTTGAATTTTCGTATGAGAATAAGTCGCGAAAGAATGACTCTTTAATAGAGACGATGAAAATGTCGCAGTGATATGTACTAAAAAAATATCCTGATTCCAGAAAGTGTTATTAGTTTAAAGTTACTGAGCATCTTCATTTTTGCCTCATTATTCAAATTCTAACACTTTCAGATCGGTAAGTGTTTAATATATATTATATAATGTTATACAATATATACGTAAGAATTTTGTACACTATGGTATTTGATTATAAAGAAAAAAAACAATGGATTAAGAGCGGATTGGAGAATGAGAGCAACAAGGTTTACGGAAAAGATTTTAAAGATAAGAGAAGATAATATGTTAAGAAATTATTGGAAAGAGAAAGAGATAGAGGGGAAGAAACATCTAAATGGAAGAGAAAGAGAAAGATTTTATGGAAATGGTGAATAAGACCAAACGAAATGTACGCAATAAATAAGTAATATGTATACATATAATATAGAATATTGGGAATGGGTACAGGAAGAAGTCGAAGAGGCAGTATAGACCTAATTATATAGTTTTAAGGTATGGATGGATGTGTGAGATAAGTTAAAAATTGTAATCCAAATCCCTTCTTGGCTACACAGAAAAAAATTAATATTATCTCAACAATCATATTCTCATATATAAGCAAAAGTGTAAAATTTTGAAAGAATTTGATAATCTTAAATAGAGAGAGAGAGAGAGAGAGAGAGAGAGTTTCATGTAAGAAACAAATTTCTTCATTTCTTTCAAGATTTTATGTTCTTGTTTATATATGAGAATATGCAGACTGTTGATTTGATAATAATTGTGTATAGCTGATTAAATAAATATTTTTCGTCCCGTAAAATGATAATGGAATCGAATCGACGAAGGCATCAAGCTGATGTCGTTTCTATGTTCGATAGGTCATTTCTCATTGGGTTCTATAACGTATAATACATACAAAGAATTAGATACATAAAATTAAAGATACAATAAGTGGAAAACTACTTATATTGAGAAAAAATAGTCGAAATACTCGTATTATCAAGCAAACGTAACTTGTGATATTTTCTTCAATACTTATTGTTCAAAGAAATTTATTATGATAACAAAATATCCATGAAATATGTCTCACTTTGGCTGAGATAATATTTTTCACAATAAATTCTTTTAAGTATTTCGGGTGAATCTTATAGATGCTTATTAGCATCAATATTATTGATTATCAATTTAATATTGAGATATTACTATTCTGGTTCAATTTAAGAGCTACGTTTTAAGATCGAAAATAATGGCGTTCGAAGAATTAGAAAAATGTAAAAAAATATAAAATCACATAAGAAATATTATATGAGCATTAAGATCTTGCTAACCATTGTTGATTTTAATTGCGTTATTAATTTTTTGTTTTTTTTTATTATTTGATTTACTTGCTAGCAATAAAATTTTATTTTGCCGTATTTAAACAAAGATTTATTTCAGTGAAATAAATTTATATCCCATAAATAAACATTTAAGAATCTTTTTTTCATGAAAAATTTTGTTATATTTTAGCTATTAAGAAAGAGACATCGTTAGCAAAATTCGATTGTATAAAAGTATAAGAACATTATTCCGAATAGTAGACTCATTCTCGTACAAGGGTCTATCTGTGTGCGCAATTATAAAAGCGCGAGAAAGATTGGTATTGATCGTTGGACACCCTTTCCGCGTCGCATATCCCTTGGGTAGCTCGTCAGCGCGCAATCTTATTCCTCTCTCATTTTCAACCTCGCGGAACAGTTTCCGTGATCATAAATCTATATTATTCCCTAACCGCCGTGTTCGATGTCTCATGAAAGTTTTTTTCAGAGATAGTAACGCCATTATCGTTATCCTTTTTCGATAACGATCGCTAATTTTTTTCTATCTCTAAAAGTAATGATAATGTCGATTTTTACAATCCTAGTAACGAATTCAGCCGAATTACTCTTATTGTTGCTTTAGTTCTCTATTATCTTTATATCAAATCAATAAATCCGCGTACTTTCTCAGTATACAAATGATAATCGGCATACAAATCGAAAATTACGCATTAAATGTAATGATATAGCTTAATTTTTATATTTTATAATATACTCTAAATGTTGACAGATATACTATTGTTTAAACTATTCAATTTGCAAAAGAAAATTGTTGAAATTTTATTCTTGCTTTTGAAAAATTTGTTTTTAGTAAATTTTACTTCATGTTTTTATTTTCCTAATTATTTATACAAATTGTGTTTTTATCAGTATGCTTTTATTAAGGAACTATTCTAGTCTAAAATGTGATAAAGTTTTCCTATTTTTGGAAATTATTGAAAAAACTGCTGCATATTTTTCTACATATGCATTCACACATATATATATTTAATAAATATCTACAAATCTTTAAATGTTTATTAGTTTTTATGTTACGTAAATTAATAAAAATAAATACATTTTTCAAGTCAGCTAACATGATTTTTCAGTATCGATTTCAACTTATGCATGTATATTTATTGTATGAACTAGAATTATTGCGATAAATTAACTGTTTTTTCATGTTACATTTAATTGATTTTGTTAAAAAATGTTTTTTCAAAACTATGTCATTTTAATAATTTGCAATATTTTTCATTTATCCTAGTTCATGTGATGAACAATTGTATTTTACATGTACGCAAGTTGAAACCGATATTTTCAGTAGTTTTTAAAAAATCGCTTAAATCGACTTGACAAATATGTTTGTTTTTCAATTTAGATAATATAAAAACTAATAAACATTTAGTCATACGAAAATTTGTAGATATTTATTAAATATGTACAAGTATACGTTTTAAAGCATAGAAAAATAGAGCGGTTTTCTTAAAAAAATTCCCAAAAATAAGCAAACTTTTTCGCGTTTTAATATAACCTCTTACTAAAGTGTAATGTTTAGTTTCCAAAGAAATAAGAAAGTGTCGTTTCAAAAGATGGTATTGACGACTTTCCTCTAATTCAAAGAATTATTAGAATTATTGGATAATTTAATATAAACGAAAGCTGTACAGGAACTAGTTCAGATTTTTATTATTGATTTATTAGTTGACATAATTTAAAAATCTAATATCTTACTTTTTAACATTATTACAAAAAAACGAAAAAAAGGAACAAATCGTTACCTTTTTGTAAGTATAACGGTAACGCGTTACTTTTATAATAATGTTCCAAACCCTAGCTTTTTTATGGGAGAATAACGATAAATTTATCCTCCAGACACAAGATATCAACTGTGAATGGCATAACTCACTGTAAGGTGAGTTCTACTGGACGAGTTTATTGTTATTTTCCAGTTTTGAATAGGAAAGAAGAAATACTACGAGGAAACTATTCCATTTTCGTTTTTAACACACAAAAACGTAAATAAATAAAAGAAATAAAAAAAGAGAGAAAGACAGCGGTTAGAAAACAGATAAATAAGCGGTTAGAATGGTTATGCTAAGTTATTGAGATTGTTGCATGTATGTCGTGCTCGCGTGAGGCACATTTTAGCTGATAATATGTCTCACAAGTCAGAAATGCGTGCCGCGAAAGGATGGCACAAACAAGTTACACCATTCTACGTTTTAGCATCACATATTCAACAAGGATATGAGAAAATTTATATTTTTTCATACAACCATATCTTGACAATATAAAATTTACTCAATTTGAAATAAAAGAATTATCCGATACATAATTTACTATCTGCAGAATTTTATACGATAGTTCTCGTTCAAAAACTTCAACAAAAAAAAAGCTTTTTACGAGCATGTCATAAAGTTGTACAGATTCTTAAATTTTTCATTATAGTAAACTTTGCAATTATTATATTTTATTATTTTCTTAAAGAATATTATTTCTATCTTGTGACAAATTATTATAAAATTAACAAGGTACTATTGAATTATCAAGTTGAATTTATCGACTCTTAAACTGGTATTTTTTGAATCTGTAATTAATTACGCTTTCAATCAATGATTGAAAATTACTTATGACTATGAATACCGGCCTTAATCCATCTTTCAGGTCGTGAAGATTGAAGTTATTAAGTTCGTTTATCGTTAAGAAATGTAAAAAAAATGTACGTACAATCATGTGGAGAATTTCTGGCATATCTGTGTTAATCCTACACATTGTAGCTTTAACGTCGAAATAGGACTCATCGTAATATTAAGTACACAAGGAACAATTCTTTTCTCAAGTTATTCTTTTTACTGCGCTTGTGTTAATGTGCAACTCATTGTACAAGTATGATGTACGAGTATTGGCTTCGTTACATCAATAATTGAGTTGCTACGGAATAGCACAAAGGTTTATTTTCGAAGTGCGTGTAAACAGAGAAATGTGAAGAATTTATCATCGTCATGATCGAAGATTTCATAATAGATAAAAAAACTTAGATAATTTGAAGCACTCAGTTGGAATAGAATAATCAAATAATTTATCATCAATACATATTCTATGCATATGTGTGTATGTTGTATTGTATGCAAAAGTAATACTATAAGTAAAATCATCAATACTAGCACCACAGTGTATTTTTGGATATTTCTTAAACAAAAGCTAAAAATAAAACTTTAAAAATATAAATACAAATTAAAAAATATCTTTTATCGGATATAACATTTTTTATAATACTATTTTGTAATAATTAATGTGTTGCAAATATATTATAATTTAAAAAAAGTGTCTGAGAAATTGTGTCCCAAAACTGTCATTCTAGGCAATAACAGTAGAATTCAGACATGGCTCTACAGGGAAGGAGTTAACTATAAAATAAATTGATAAACTTAATAATAAAATATATTTTTATGTATTAAACAACAAAGTTTATCAAATTAAAAGGCTAGAATTGAACCTTCCCATTTTATACGTATTTTTGGCACTTTATTAGTAGATCTGTCATGTCCAACGCTATTTTTTCTATCTTAAAATACTAAAAAAAATATGAACAAATTAATGAAACATTTGTTAACATTGTAATTGAAGATTTCGTAGCTTTTATCTATTCTCATAGAGAAGTATATCGATTTAGACTGGACAGCGATTTTATGTTTCAAGCCGTTCGAGAACAATATGAAAAAGAAAAATATAAACAAAACAAAAGATTGCTTTAGGAAGCTACATGTAAAATGTTCTAATATTATCAATAATATTCACTATAGTTTAAACTATATAATTGCAAGAGAAAATCGGACAAATTTAATCCCCCCTTTTAAAAATTCACATTTAGTAGATTTTATATAGAAAAAAGCCATAAATATATTTTTATTTCTTTAATTATTTAAACAGATCACGTTTTTGTATTAATACAGTGCAATGTTAGTGTCCACGAAATACGAGTGTGCCACTTTAGGAGAGGTAGGCCAGTATTGGAGATTTTCCTTTAATTATAATATATTGTACAAATTATAAAGTCTCCAAGTTTACACTATATTTTATAGAGATTAAAATTTTTTGAATGTCACAATAAATTTAATACTTAAGGCCTTAATACTTAAGAGATAAAATTACAAAGAAAATTAATTGCTTAAAATATATCATTCAAATTTATTGAATCGAATTCTGGCACTAACAAAATAATCACGCCATCTGTTAAATATTTTAAAATTGTTATTTTTACTATAATAATATTATTATTATCAATCTTTTTATTTTACTATTGTATAAGAGTGATTTTACATATCTTTAAAATCAATAATTTAAATCGCATTTTATTATTTGATATATATACATATACAAATAGTAGGGGAGGGTGGGGTATATCGGACCTAGTTGCAGTTTTTGATCTCTATAAAACGCAAATAAAGTCCGATCATAAAACTGAAGGTGTCATTGGAAAGATAATTTAATTCCCTTCATTTTTGTTTCAGACCATTTTGACGTATCTCTCATCTGTGTTGAACTACAAAGGAAAATGTAAAAACGTTTTTTCCGATCCGATTTGGAACTACTAGTTCCAAATCGAACCACCCCCTGGTACAAAACGAATATTCTTATTTTTATGGATTTTTAGATAGAATTTTTTAATGTAATTTTGTTAGAATTGAGTAAAAATGAGTAATTTGGCGGTCAAGCATAAAAATTTTATTCAAAAAAGAAATTACTGACAGTTTATATTATTAGAATTGAAATAAAAAAAATTCAATTAATCTGAATCTGATGACTCATGATATTTTACTGATTTATATTACTGAGTTTATATTATTAGAATTGAAATAAAAAAAATTCAATTAATCTGAATCTGATGACTCATGATATTTTACTGATTTAATGTTTCTTGGACCAAATCTGGTCGGCTGATTACCAGTACTACAACCAGGTTGCGGCGAGTCGTCTTCGATGAATTAGTTGGCTTATTCGACTTTACTCACACGCAATACAACGTAGTATTTAGTATTAAATAAAACCGAAAATCAACAGAAAGCTAGATCTCGGTGTGATAACTAAGACCCAAACATTCATGCACGATCCCGTGAAGAATCTCTGCCATCTACACGAAAGTTGTGTGCGTGTACATGTATGTGCATGTATCTCTATTTGAACACCAAAGAATTGATGATCACACACACACACGCGCGCGTGCAGCGGTTCTTCGCACGAAGCTCGGGATCATGTCCGAACGTTCAGGCTCTCGTGATAACACACATGCACTTATCGACCTATAAGTTATCTACTGTATCGTAGGTCTGATTTGGACACCCCAAAAAAGGTCCGATTTGGACACGAGTTCTTTTAAACTTTGGAACAAATTTTACAATAA
>QKQZ01012522.1:0-15015 GCA_003595255.1 Solenopsis fugax | reverse complement strand
ATCTTCCTCAAATTGAATGATAGTCCAGGTTCGTTCATCCATACTGTCTTTACAATTACATATCAAATACAAACAGATTCAAAAATGCAGGTACTTCAATAACAATTTTAATATCCAAGAACAAAGAAATAATACAAGATTACTGTCTAATTACTCCAATTTTCTTAATCAACTCTATGAAATTATTGTATTTTTTTAAATAAAGGACATGCTACATAACTTTTTCTCTTTTGACACATGGATTAAGTCCCATTTTTAATGCAAATATATTGATAACAACATTTCAATAAACTTAGTCATAAAAAATTAATAAAAAACTTAATTAAGTCTTAAGGGGATCCTGAAGTCTTCTGTTTTACCGATTAAACGCAATAATTTTATAACAACATATTACATTTACAGATGTATTACATTTACAGATTTGAAAATCCTATTCCATAATTAAAGTATATGCATTAAGTATATACATGTTTGCATTATGGACTTTATGCAGAGAACGAAACAAAGTTTTTTAAGTCAGATTTTTTGTCATTTGTTAGACGAATATGGTATTTAAAGCTGTCAAATCATAACATTATTTGCACTTGATATAAAAGTTGTACAGTACTTACGAAATTGGAATCTACAAACATGTAGACTACACGAAGAAACAACGTCGAGCTTTTAGAATTACGCTTAGACACCTAATTCAATACGAAAAGGTTTTACGAAAATTTATCTGTATGAATGCGTGCGATATTGATAACGTAATATGTAATGATGCACTGATATTTCGTAAACTGTATGTATGTATGTATTATAAATCATATGTGTGTAAGTTGTTCAGTCGATTAAACTTATGACGTCAGCATCCCCTTAAAGTAAAATGTTACCTAATTTAACAAGCAATTTATAAAGGAAAAAAAGTTCTATACAAACACATTTGTCATAATTTCGGCAATAAAAAAGATAATTGGAGATATTTGACCATTAATGTAAAACATACAAATTGAAATAAGAACGCCTTCTACGGTCAAGCTAGATCTTAGTGCTTTTATAAATTTTACTTGTGTGATTTTTATATACATTTTTTTCAAATTCAACCGACTGCGCGCCGAATTACTTTTTCGGTCATAACACGTACAACAATGTATATTATATGTTAGAAAATGAAGAATTGCCATAAAATATGCGGTTACAATCATAATTGATTTTGCTAAAAGAAAGCTCCAATTAGCTAAATGAAACATATATAGAAGTTTAAAAATATTATACTAGAAGTAAAATAGTTTGCTTGCCTGTTAATTATTAAAAAAAGTTAGTGATGTAATTTTTTCTTTTATAATTTTATAATTTTTTATGAATGTACTTTTTAGATATGTACATTTGGCAGAAAAATTAAACGATCACCTATTCTGACTCCCAAAAATAAGCGAAATTCAAGAGAGTGTAACTTTGTCAAAAATAATCGTAAAAAAATGTTCAAAAAAAGCATTTTAAAGCTTGAAATCTCTAGTTTTGAGATTGATAATTCATTAAATGATTTGCAGATTGTTTACGAAGTACCGCGGATTCAAATGGGGATGCGTCAAATCTCTAAATTATTTACAAAATTTGCAAAGCTCCACGGCGTAAAATAAAAATTGCACGCAAATGCGGTTTACAGCATTCGAAAGCGTGAATCTTTACCTTTAATTTGCGTACTTGTTGAGTGTTGTGCGATTTTTATTCACAGAGTTATTCAACATTGAAGCAAAAATGGCCTCTTTTGATGGCTGGAATGTTACATTCTATTGAAATTTTTTTTATAAATATTAATACATATTATATATCCACTTGGATTAGAATAGAAAGATTTTTCAATGGGAATACAAACATAGTACACTTTGATTTTAATAAAAAAAAATTAAAGATACCACTTTTGTTTATTTAAAAAAATTAAAAATGCTACCACTTGGGTTTTATTTATCAAAGTAAATAGTTTTTTAAGAGTTAAAGTTACAACCATTTAGGTTGGAATAAGAAAGAAAAGCCTTAAATAAAAATACAAAGATACTATCACTTGGATTTTATTTATTAAAAGTAGTACAACAGTTATTTGAAAGAATAATATATGCTCTTTATAATTGGCACAATTTAAGGATTTTACACATTTTTTGGATACATATCACTTGAATTGAATTACACAATTTTAAGATATTTTTTTAAAAGTACATACTTACGATTGAATAAGATTTTTCAATGAGAATACAAAGATAGTATCACTTGGATTTTGTAGAAAAAAATAAAGAATTGAGATACATACCACTTGGGTTGAATTTCAATAAAAATATAAAGAACTATCACTTTGATTTTATTTGTTAAAAGTAGTACAGTTATTTCAAAGAGCAAATTTTTTTTATAATTGACGCAATTTAAAGATTTCATATTTTTTTGGAAAAATGCATTTAGGTTGAATTAGATTACACAATTTTAAGATATTATTTTTAAGTAAGCGCTATTTGTAATTACAAGAAGGTCATTAAACCGAGCATAAAGGGTAGAATGTATATTTTAAAATTATTTGTACATAGAACAAAGTCTTATAATATTACGAAACGTTTCGGCTGTACTTAGCCTTTTTCAATCGTTCAACATTAATTAATACATAAATCTTCGTTAATACGCTAACATTATTAGTTACATCAATAATTAGTTGTGCATCAGAGCTTCGAATCTTCAGTCACAAATAGCCTAATCTCCGCAATTCGAACAGATACGTCGCAAATATGTGAACGAACTATCGATGCTGTAACTCCACCAATTCCTCGTTTGAAAGCGAGAAAGTGTTTGTCAGACATCGTTTGTCAATTGAACTAGGCGCGAATTCTTAAGACGCTTTGATACCTGTGTCATTCACATTGTGGTCGTCACCATCACATAGTCTGACAATTAAAATATATAAATTAAAGTTTTGAGATAAATACCTCGTTTAAGTCTTCCGCAAATGTGTCAATCTCTTATAAGACTGTCACTGTATCTGGACTTCTAACCGTATGAGTTCTAAAATAAGACTGATGTGCGCTCTAATGCTAAGGTCGACGATATTGTGATAAAAGTGATGGTAATATCCCAGCCAAAATATTATGAGAAGGAGGTAACGGAAAGTTCTTTTAAAATATCAAAATAAGCGCCGTCAAGCAATTTAGTGTCTCTGTTTAAATTTATGCTATTCTTTTGTTCTTTTATGTGTATAATTTCAGATATGAGTCTTTTGTAAAAATTTTTTTCATTGTCTACAATTTGTGTGTTCTGCCAATCGAACATATGATTTTTATTTATAATGTGCTCAGTGACTACAGAATATCTTGACGGGTTTAGTCTTATATTATTTTTATGTTCTTTGACTCTAGTGCCTAACTGTCTCTTAGTTTGTCCGATGTAAGTCGCATCACAATCTTTGCAACATATTTTATAAATTACATTATTCTTATTATTCTTATTGTTCTTGTCTTTGTGTGCTTTAACATATTGGTTCAGTTTGTTTAGGCAACGGTATCCTGTTATGAATTCAGTTTTATCAAACGCCGCTGTTACAGTTTCAGAAACTCCCCTAATGTATAGGAAAACAATGATGTTCCTACTTTTTGTCGATTGAGTCGTACCATTATTGTTATTTGTGTTATTGTTAATATCCGATTGATTTAGTTTTCTTAAAGTATAATTATTTCCTACGATTAATTGTATTGAAAATGAGATGTAGCGGATAAGCGTTGTCAAGTAAGATATTGATACATAGTTCGATGTTTTTTTGATGTAAATCGGATGTGATAGTAATAAAGCCCTATCAATTAAATTAAAAATTATTTCTATTTTGTGGGCCCTAGGATGATTTGAAAAATATGATAATAATCTTCAGAAAAAGTTTTTTTATGGTGCCAATCAATATATATTTTATCATGTATCACATTAAGAGATAATTCTAAAAAACTCAAGCAACGGTTATGCTCTATCTCAACGCTGAATTTAAGCCTATCATACTGTTAAATTTTTTTAATATGCCGTCTATCTCCTTCTCTGGAGCAAAAAGATTCTTTGATAGATCACAAAGAAAATTAGAAAGGGATAGAATATTAGAAGTATTCCTTGTGTAATCCATTAACACAGTCGACTTCGTATTTTCTGGATAAAAAACGATAGCATTTCTGTTCATCAGTTGTCATTGACTCCGATTGAACTAGAGATGCAAGTTGCCTATTCAGAATTATGACATTTGTATGGTAAATCTCACATATAAAGTGATAGGCTCTATCGTGAAATAGTGACTATAATACATACGTATCAGTATTCGGCTAAAGTCTGACAGAATATTATAAGTATTCCTTGTGCAATCCATTAACAGAGTCGAATTCGTATTTTCTGGATAAAAAACGATAGCATTTCTGTTCATCAGTTTACATAGACTCCGATTGACCCAGAGATGCAGGTTGCCTATTCAGAAGTATGACATTTGTATGGTAAATCTCACATATGAAGTGATAGACTCTATCGTGAAATAGTGATTCAAATGTATAGATATCAGGATTTGACTAAAGTTTGATAGAATATTATAAATATTCTTCTGCAATCTAATAACAGATTCTACTTCGTATTTTTTGAATAGATAAAGATAGATCTCGATGGTACTATGAAACATTTAATATTATAAGTTTTGACATTTATTATATAAAATTATAGGTTCTCTATCATTTTATTCATATTAGAAAAATTTATTATAAGATTACATTCATTAATATAAAGTTTCTTTAACTATGAAAATAGGCTCACATAGATCACATAGAATACCATACATTTTTTCCGAAATCTTTATGAATTTTATTCGTTTTCTATCTAACTTTTTAAGCAAGGCTGTGCTGTATGGGATTGGAGTTGCAATATTGATCCAATAATTGGCCAATGCATTTCCAATGTAAGCGCAATATCATGCCAATATTGATTCGTAACATTAGCAGCACATTAATGACTAATATTCGCATTAGATTGGGAAACCTTGGCCAATGCATTTCCAATATAAATCCAATATTGTATATTTTGGCGTGCAATATTTTACTAACATAATACATATGCACTTAATTCTATGACCAATATTGGCTTTCCATTGGGAAATATTGGCTAATGCACTCTCAACATAACCAATGTTTCGCCAATGTAAACCAATGTAAAGCCAACGTATTGTGCTACTAGGGATATTGAATCAATATTGAATCAATATTGAATTTCAATATTGAAATTCAAAACGTAAGACGGACATTAGACATTGCTGCAATGTAGATCGTCAAAATATTGTATCAATATTTCGTAATGTTCCTGCAATATTTGCAATTTTGCAATTAAATATTGGTGAGATATTGATGACACAATATTAGTGTGCTCTATGGGTGTATATCCTAAATATAATAAATATGTAAAGTGCTCAAGTATTTTAAATTTAAAAGTTTTAAAATTAAAGTAATTCAGAAATAGTGCTTAAATTTATTATATATTCAGAGAATTACGGTCAGCAATATTTCAAAACAATTTTCCCAGCAAACACAGAATATTGCAGCAACATTGCAGCAATGTTGCTGCAATATTCTGTGTTTGCTGGGTTAGATTTTCTAAGTAATATTTCTGCAAGATTTTAAATGCAAGAACAGACATTTTGTTATCCCAGAAACATCTTTAAAATATACTGATAAAATATGAAATTAATGAATGAATTTTTGCATATATTTTGAAATCTTTCTGAAATGTTTTATTTTTTCAGTTGAAATCTGCGAGTCTCGATTGAAATATCCTTCGGGCTCCACGGAATGGTATCGATTGAGGGATCTCATCGCTGTAGTTTAAATTACTCTCGCATCGTGGCGCCGCGGTGCTTCGATGCCAGCATCAATCGTGAGGAAGTGACGTCCTGACAGCGCACCGTCCACGTAGCGTTTCGAGTACTCGCGCATTGCGCAGGACATTGAAGCAAAGCATTCATTAAAAAGCGACGTTTCGTGCGGTGTGCTCGTGTGTAACGCGTGATGTAAGTATCTCGTATTTCTGTTTAATTCGATTATTTTTGCGTATGGACTTTATTCTTCTCTAGCGAGAGGAATATTCGTATCGTGCGATTTTCTGTGAAAAGATTCACGCTTCTCCACATAACCCAGATTTCATTTGTCATATCAATGTCCAAGAATGCATCTTTGACATCGTTACGAATTTATTTTTAATTAACCAAAATATTGTAGCATGAATCTGACAGTGTTATAAAAAATAGTCGATCGATACTTTTTTCTTTTGCTTGCATATGCAAAAATTGGAGAACCTCACAATAGATTTTATTTATTGTGCCAAAGTGTAAAAGTATCTCGTATTTGTATGCTGAGTAAAGTATCTGTCATGCACTGTATTTTGACATAAATGTAATAGTAGATTTGCTATTTGTAATTAAACTTCACTATTAACTTATTTTCTCGTTTTCTTCCTTTTTTCAGCGTCTAATTATTTTATTTTGTACACAGAAAGTATAATATAGTTTATCTAAAAAAACATCTATTATAGTATTATTACAAAATATGATATGACAGTTGTTCAATATGGAAACCCACAGAATGTCTGAAAATTGAAAGATTGAAATGTATCTAGATGTATTTATGTTATTCGATTGATTAGTGCTCATTTTATCTATGTAGATTAACTTTAATCTCGGTTTAATTTACTCTTTAACTTTTTCTCGTTCTCAGAATTAGAAAATGAGCCCAGATACTTTCGAAATCGTTCTAAAGTAACTTCCTTTGCAGTTTCTCAATCGCTATGGATCAAATTAAGAAGCTCACCGAACCTGGCCGTCAGTTCGCCAAGGATAGCATCCGGCTTGTCAAAAGATGCACAAAGCCAGATCGTAAAGGTAATTTAATTTTGATTATGCTATACATAAAAAAAGAATCTAATGATTGGTCACACACAATTCACTTTTTTATGTATTACAGAATTTCAGAAGATCGCTATTGCTACTGCGATTGGTTTCTGTATAATGGGCTTCATAGGATTCTTTGTTAAACTAATCCATATCCCAATCAACAATATCATTGTGTAAGTATTTGTAAAATTGCTATCTCATTTTTAATTATTCACACAGGTATATATTTAAATATACATTTCTTTTTTATTTTCAGAGGCTCATAAAATTAACCCCGAAAATTCTCATCAATATTCTTAAGGAAATTATTGATAAGGTTTCGATAAGACTATTTCCGTTGTTGCATGTCCTTGCTATTATTTATAATATAAAAATGTATCTGCTATACTGAATTGAGTTTGCGAGTGAGATAGATGAGAGAGACGTGTGTATAATATGAGTTTTATAATAAAATAGTTATCTAAAAAATCACAATTCTTTTTACTAATTATACATTCTATAAAAAATGAAAGGTTTTTAAAAAATCGAAGAGAAGTATTGTTACAATATCTTGATCATACATGTACAGATTCTAAGAAACACAATCACAACAATCTCTTATTTGAAAATTTAAAAATAACTAAAATCAGTAGTCTATAATTTTTTAGGTATCTATTATGTTTATTTTATAACGAAATTTTTATTTGAATTCAAGTCAAAATTTCTAAATAAAATTCTAAATTCAAAATAAAATTTTAATATAAAAGGGACTTCTAAGAAAATTCGGGGTCATTTTTTTTAGTATTAAAGACACTTTTATTTATAGAATAAAATTTTTCCTCAGCTTATAACGATAAAATTTTGTCGGCCGTTTATCTGTCTTGTTAGCGCAAAGTGTTTTAACCAGAAAAAAATTTGCGAGAAAAACGGCCACGTTGCATGGAAAATTATAGCCAGGTACTGAGTAATATACGTAAAATATATAATAATGATCTTATAAAAATCTGACACGCAGTTTTTTTTTTACTATTTCGCAATTTAACATTGCTTCAAAAAACGGCGCTTATCTTCTAAAAGAAAAGAAAAGAATTCCTTGGTTTACTGATAAAAAAAGAAATAAACGAGTCCTTAGATACTAGAAGCCACGATATCTGGGATCTTAGTATTGGCAGTATTCGAATAACAGAACGGGCTGTTTAGAATCGCAAATGTAAATTTATCGAAGCGCTTTTAATGAAATTCTTAACGTTGGAGCTATGAAACATTAACTTATAATATTACTTTTACTTAATTTCGAAGTAAAATATCTTCCAATCTGACATTTAATACACATTAAATCAAATATAGATAGATAAATAGAAATTTATTGTTCCCTTTAAGGGCACATTAAACTATTAAATACTCTGTTCTGGCAACTTGATAAAAATTCTATAAAAAGAAGGTAATATTTCTAGCACCATTCACGCTGTTGTGTGATACTGGCATGCCTGCCATACGTTCTCTCTTTTGCGATTTACAGATCAAAAGTCATACTTGGATTTTACATGATTTCGTAAATTCCGTATGCCATATACTATCGAAGAAAAAGAGAGGAGAAAATGCGGAAGACTTTGTCCCGCTTTGCTTTATTCGCGAAGCGCCGGAAAAGTTTTTCGGATTTCGTACAATTATCAAGAATTATTTTATCAATCTCTAGCACTCCGAAGAGAGAAAAAGTCATCGTTTAGACCGCGGATTTATATAAGCGTTTTTCTTCGTTAATTAATATAATTACAGCATTCCGCTAACGATCAGACTAACTTCCATTACGTGAGAAATCAACTTATAAGCGTAGCCCAAAGTGTGTTTGCCAAATTAAAAAATAAAATCATACGGAGAAACCTTTCAAGTGGTTCAAAATTATTTTAAGACAGAAATTAGAAATAGATTTGTATAATTATAGGAAAAATATATTTCAATCATTGTAGGGAAAAAATATATTTAAAATAAAATTCGTATTTTCCATCTGGAGATATTAACCCTATAAGCGCATAATATTATTTAAATATTAAATAATATTCCTGAAATATTTAATATTAATAAAAAGTGGTTATATGTCCACTCCTCATAATATTATGTGAATATTATATTGGAAGTAAATAATATTATTTATTTCAATATTTTAAATTATCGGGAATATTATAATTTTTAAATATAATAATTATAAAGTTTATGAATATTTTATGCATAATAATTCACATTAATTTTTAAACAAAAATAATAGTCGTAGAATATTTTCATAATATTTCACAGATATTAAAATAATATAACACAAATATTATATAAAGCAGACATGTAATATTAATACCATATTCTCATAATATTAAAAAAAGTATTATATTCTCGGAATAATATTCTCGGAACAATATTTTAATATTATTTTAATTTTTAATAATATTCCTATAATATTCTAGGAATATTGTGTGCTTATAGGGAAGTAATTCTAAAAGAAATAGAATTTGAATATATAGAATTTGCTCAACTTGTAACAATTATTATAGAATTACAGAACATTACGTCATGTTTCCCCGCAGTTTTCTTTGGCATTTCCATGCTTTCGTAAATATATATTTGTGTAAGTTTTCATATGAAAATTAGCAACGGCACCCAAAAAATTAATCAATAAAATCTCAATTTGCAAACGCACTGTGGGGAAGTAAAACGAAACTAAATTGAGGTATGTCGTTAGGCACGTAATTCTCGATTCTCCAACGATTTTAATATTTAATAATCGTCATGTAATTAAGTGTTCATTAATTGTTAATGGCGTGCACTTATTTATGCAATTGCTTACGCATTTTATACATATATGAATAATTCATATATATAATTTATATATATATGGATTTTATATATATATAAAATATGCATTTGTATAAAATATATGCGTACGTACATATATATAATATTAAATATCATTCTCATATAATTATTATTTGTATAATTATAAGTATCCTCTGAACAGGTTATCGACTCCTTGATAATCAATATCAATGATAGAGAAGACTTACACCGGGGTACTCGCATGTACTCTCTTTTCTCACTGTCTCGCAAATCCGAGACACGCACTTCGTGAAATTAAAGGACTCATTTTCAAAACGTTTCAAACCCTTTCTTAAATAGAGTTTCCCACTTATTATTAAATAAATATAAAAATGATTCTTTTCTGGGACTTAAAAACCAATCCCGAAACAAATTTTTCGCATCTTAAATTTTATATCAAGAATATTAAAATTTTTCATTTTTTTTCGAAAAGTGACTTTAAAGCGATTAGCGATTTGAAAATAATTCTCTCCAATTGTCGTCAAAATATTCGACGCGGTGTCTCGATTTTCGCTTATTAGTTAACGACGGAATATCTTTTAGCGATGCTCACTCGTCTCACTAGTTTTTTACATCGGCGCGACAAGTGTAAAAAGGAAATAAAACAAAGAAGATAATGTATTCACCTGTCTGAACTCGCTGAAAAATATAGAAGCAGACTCTTTCAAAGTCTCATTATTACTAATAGAAAGAGAAGCGATCATTTTAGTTAACAGAAATTATAAATCAGTCGAAAGAATAAAAAAATCGAAAAAATAAAAAATAAATCTATAATTAACATAATCAAAATTAATAATATTCTGGATCATGAACAAAACTTTTATGTTGATATATTGCAGTTTTGTTAGATATTTTAAAGAATAGCAATAATAATTTATATAAAAGAACAAGCATCGCTGGACAGCCCGTCTTTATCTTACATTATCAATTATATTATTAATTAAAGGCCTTATAAGAGAATGTCACAGTACGGTTATTTACGAAGGAATGTCTTCAAGCGTTCTCTACGTTGAACGTATTTCGAGTATAACAAGAGTTCGTTAAAAAAAAAAGGAAAAGGATAAAATGAAACGAGAAGAAAGGGGAAGGAAAGATCGATGGACGAAGAGGAAGACGAAAGATAAAAATCATTGTTCGCGGTTTAATAATAATCGACTTACAAGCTACGGACTTATACGATCGGGAGAGACGAACGGTGAGAAGCTCGGATGGCTCGTTTAGAAAACTAAAGGGTTAAGAGAATTAAATTACAAAAATCAACGAAATAAAAATTAAAGGCAATCAACAAAATCACTTTCAGTTCTCCGATACCTTGTACATGGAATGCATATAATCCTGCCGTTATTGGCAACCCGACGTCAATCATTTTATCGAGCAAGGTATAGTACTCAAAATATATAATTCAAAAATAAAACTTTTCTCTATATTCTACATAATTAATAATAAAATTTATTAAATGTATACTAAAATTCTGATATGCAAACTATATAGAATATGTAATATAGAATATATATGTTTATATTAAATATCAAAAATTTTTTTTGAACGTTTCCTCAGAGAGGACTTCCAACCTATAATTGAAATTTTATAACAAAAATTTATTCCGCTAGCACGAAGGCGATAAAAAAGCTGAATTGCATAAAAATTAAAATTGGATTTGCGCGAAGAGTCACTTTCACCAACGTTAATTAACGTTCATCGTATAATTTTCAATCTTTGTTAATATTTATCCATCTGTCTGTGGAACAAAATATTTTTTTTATGAAAACATGTTCCTTAAATATCTTTTAGACATCTTTTAAAATCCTATATCTTGGCCAAATTGAATTAACGTTGGTGAAACCGTCTCTAATACTCCAAGAACCTTCAATTACACGCGTTCCGGGCTTCTTGGGCGATCCTCTCTCCCTCGAGATGGCGAAGAAAAACGATTTTCGCCGTTTCGCTAAACCGTGCAACCGGCGTCCGATGTTGTCGGCACAAATGGGCTGTTCTGCCGGTAGAAATCGGTCTCGTATTCCTCGACCTTCACCGGATAGTCGGTGACGCAGTTCTGCGGCTGATTCAGGGCCGGCGGGGGTTGCTGTGGCACAAAATTGTCCTGGTAGCTGGGCAGATGAAGGGGCTCGGCGAACTGCTGATACGACGACGCGTCCACGCCCTGCTTCAAGCAGGTCGGACTGTGGAGGCTCAGCATATCGACCAGCCTGCGCCTCTGGGTCTCCAGCTCTTGTATCTGGGATTTCAGGTCGTGGTTTTGGGTCTCGAGGATTTCGGATTCCTGCACGAGGATCACCGTTTTCTCGCGCTTCTTTAGCCGGCACTTGGTCGCCGCGATCTTGTTGCGCTCGCGTCGCCGCCGGCGCCGCTCCTCATCCTCAGGCGTCAGCTGGAAACGACAAGGATTTCCGCATTTTTTTATCCTGATGTGTTCCGCTTCCTTTCGAGAAAACAAGGAAATTTCTTGGGTATTTTCAATTACAATTTTTTTTTTTTTTAAGGAAATTGCAGTTATTTTGATTCTTCGGATTTGAAACTTTTAAAATCCCGACTTTGAGATGTGAAAAGCAGGCTTTGAAGATCCTGAGATGTTGAAGTCCTGAGATTTCAAGATGTCGAAAGGAGGATGTCTTGAAGGAGTTATACGGGAAACAGTTTTGAATTTCTCCGATTTGCAAAAGACACACTGAGAAAAATCGTTTGACAAGATCAACCAAAGTTTGGTTGAATAATGATCAAATGAATTTTGTAGTTACTGCACGGAGAAAACGATTTCTTCAAACTTAATAAATTTTATTGTATCCAAACAAATTTGTTATTTGGAATGGTCCAAACAAATCAATGTTTGAATCAATAAATACGATTATTCGAATTTGAAATAATATGTATCTTCGTCTTAAATAAGTCATTTGTTTGAAATGAAAGATATAATATCTATATATTTTGCCATTTTCATATAAAAAAATTATTTGTTTCATTGTTCGTATACTTATTATAATCAAATAATATATTATTTGGTTGAAAGATATTACTTCAAATAATAGTGTTATTTCTATCAAATAATAGATTTTTTTTAACGAAACAACAAAATTTTTATTCAAATAATGTTTCGTATAAGCATATGTTATTTCAATGAAACAAATTTCAGTCAAATAAATAGAAATACTGAACCTAAAGAAACATTTTTCTCTATGTGATACCAAAAACTTAGTTACATTTAACAAAACTTTTTGTAATTGTTGTATGAAAATAATTATTTGGTTAAGGCTACAAATTGTTTGGTCAAAACAACTGTATATTTAGTAGTTATAACTATAAAATTCATTTGATCACTATTCAACCAAACTTTGGTTAATTTTTCCGAACATTTCTCTTAGTGCAAGAACTCTAAACACACTAATTATTCCTTTTACTTATTTCTTTTAGAAAAGCAAGATTTTATGGACCTTCATTGTTGTTGTTAGGAGATTTTATGCTTTCAAGGTGCAAAACTTTTCTTGATTTTGAAATGTAAAAAGGAGAAATTGGGAAATTTTTTGGATGTTGCGAATCTCGCTATTGGAAAATTTAGATGTGAGTTTCAGTGTCTGAATCTAATCTGAAAGTTCTGTGATTTTAAACATCAAAAATTGCATAAATACTTCATGTAAAAATCGATTGTTTATTGAATAATAACGACAAATAAATTGTTTGAGAGAAGACGCTAATTGTTCGCACTCGTTGCACTTTCGCGCACATTAGCAAGAATTAGCAAGGATAGATATGGAGGTGCTAATCAGAACTCGGCGTGATCTTCGAATAAGGAAATGCGCAAGTACAATGTTACGACGTTACAATGCATTACCGAAATTGTATAACGCGATCTTATTACATTTTATTCATTTTTACTCTATTTTATACCTTGAATCACATCCTGATGTTTCTTAATAGTCACATAAAGTTTAAGAAAAAAAATTCCAAATTTGAAAAAGTCTACAATTCTTCACAGAATGATAAATTTCGATATTATACTTATGTATTACTCAAAAATTAAATATAAAAGCTCGTGAAACTTTATTACAAAGTTTTATACGATATTCATTATTCTATATTTAGGGTAATAATATTAGTAGCGTTAAATCTGCCGAAAAATGCGACATAATAAAAAGGAAAATGTTAGAAAAATAAAAAAAAGTATATTTTCTTATCGCGATTACAAACGCGTGATCCGTTTAGCGATTAACATACGCGTTACTTCTTCGCGCTTTCAAGATTTCGCTAATTTTAGCAGCTTGCACTTCGTGTCGTAAACAAATGATTCTGTGCACAGCATGCAAATTCGCGAATGCCGAAACTGCCGAAATGGCTCGACACAGCGCCCGTCGGAATTAATTTATTCGCGCATGCGAATAATCGCAACAGTAGTCAAGGACATAAGAAGAATCGAAAGGATTCGTTGTCTGGTCTGGAATTAAGAGACGTCTTTAAGCTATCGCCAGAATTGCCAAGATAGAATCGAGTAGCTATGTATACGATGTTTCATTCAATTTATTATTTTATTGCTCGTTTTAACTGCATTTTTGCGTTTTCTTGTTCAAAATTACCGATATGCAATATTTCTTGTAATAATTAATTTGTATCGCTGTTTAACAATTAATAAAAATTAAAATAAAATAGTCATATATCTAGATTTTGAGGAAAAGTAAGAAAAAGAAGGTACAGAATGTGAAAAATGCAATTGAAACGAACAGATTCAACATCGGAATGTTATCAAAACCAAATAATAATTTGAGATCTTTTACATGTACAAAACATGTATAATCTATAATTTAAAAAATAATTAAAATTTAAGTTAATTTAGTTTTTTCCACAAATTATACGAATTTGAGTTTGTTAACTTATACTTTTAACTTACTTGCAATTTTTTCGGTTTTATTTTTATTTTTAGTGAGCAGAATTGTCACTTTTCTGAAAAATCAAAATCCGAAAAGATTCAGGGATTGTCTTTTAAAAAGAGAAATTTATTGAAAGAATTTCTCCCAATAAAAAATTGAAGAAATCTTTTAATAAATTATTCGAATATGTAATTTCTTCTGATTTTAAATTTAAATTAGAAATTCTATTAACTTTTTATGACGATACAACATAACATCTTTTTCTTATTTTATTATTCCCTGAATATTCATATTAGAATTAATAAAGGAGGGGAATAGGAAATAAAGTTCAGAGAAAGGCAATCATAAAACTTTATTTATTATTTACAAAAGTCATCAACTACATAAAAATCC
>QKQZ01012518.1:0-10643 GCA_003595255.1 Solenopsis fugax | reverse complement strand
GGAATGGGTTTAACATCTGGATGCGAGTCGGCATCATACGTTATTAAATTGATTTTAAGGTTTTTCAATTTAATCAATGTGATATTACTTATTCTTATTCGCCTTACGGCTGTGTTACGATCGGAAAACCAATTCGGCGCACATTCGGGGAATTTGAAGATTGTATATAAAATCACATAAGTAAATATAAAGCAATAAGATCCAGCTATGACCGTAGAAGGCAATTCATTTCAATTTATATTTGAAAATATTATAGTTATTAGTACGTGCGGGAATTAAACGATTTAAAACCGGTGATTTCGATATCAATGATAAAGAACGTTCCGGACATCATGCAAATATGGAAGAGGACGAATTGCTTAATGAAGGACTCGGCCCAATCGACTCGTGGTCTTGCATTACAACTAGGAGTTGATCATTCAAAAATTGTCGTTTATTTGCAATGAGAGAAATCCAGCAGTATGGAAAGTGGATGTCACATGAATTATCCGTACGCGCAATTGTCAATCGATACACCTGCCTTTCATTACTTGCTAAGGAAAAAAGAAAAGTTTCTTGTGGCGTATTGTAACTGGTAATGAAAAATGGATAAAATGGACGAAAAATAGATTTTTCGATAATCCGAAAAAGTAAAAACATTTGGTGGAGCCCAGCAATCAGCCACATCGATGCTACGCTACATTATACAATCACGGTCATAAGATTCTGATGTGTATCTGGTGAGATCAGGAAGGTGTTCTCTTCTATGAGCTGTTGCCATCGGATCAAATCTTTAAGGGGGACCGCTACAGCAAACAATTGCATAAGAGAATTAATTTAAAAACTCTAAATGATCAAAATTGTAGAGGAGGTGTATTATTACGATCACTCATTTACATTTTATGCAATAACTTTGTTAATAATCATTATTATATAATAATATCATCATTATTGATACTTAACAATTACATTCATCAAAGTGTTATTTAATAGATTCGAAACTCAAAGCAAAGTTCTGAAATATTTATTACAGTGAATATTATTTATAAAAATATAGCGATAAGATATAATAATTAGAACTCGGCAAAAATGGACATTTTGGCCAATTTTCAGCTTACAGCTTTCCCCTTATTTCACTACTTCCTGTGCAATCCCAATGCCGATCTTAGAACATATATGTTCTAAAATGCCGATTGACATTTGGATTGCGTGCAGATTGGTGAGGTAAGGGGAATACCGCTAGCTAAAAATCGGCCGAAATGTACCAAGCCATAGTATAATTAATCTAAGAAGAACATAAGTGGTAATATGGGTTACCACAAAAATTTAAAAATTAATTTTGTGTGTGTTTAACTCTTAAACACACCGATCCTGTAAAATACGGAAACACATTTTCGGGTCTGGAAGACTTTTTCAACTTTGAGAAGCTATAATTTTGATTATCAGAATCTCAGAAATGTGACTGCACAATCGGCATTGCCGAAAAATAATTTATTGTGAAGTTATAAAGGAAAAACCATTATGCAAAAATGAGAAATTGGTCAAAAATCCACTTTTCCTTCAAAAAATTATATCTTTGCAACAAAAAACTTTTAAGGACTTTCAAATACGGCGTTTTAAAGCTAAAGAGTCATACTTTCAAAAAAAAATTTGGCATTGTCACTCGTTTCAAAAAATATAATTATGTAACAAGGAGAACATGAGATATTTTTGGATATCTAAAAATCCACTTTTAAAAAAAAAATCATATTTTTGTAACAAAAAACTTTTAAGGACTTTACAATACGGCGTTTTAAAGCAAAAAATGCATACTTTTAAAAAAGAATTATGTCATTGTCATTTTTATTAAAAAATGTACTTATGTAACAAGGCGAATACAAGGTATTTTTGATTAACTCGTGTCTAAAAATTGAAAATTGATGTGTTTCATGATATATTTCGGAAAAGCTCCCTTTTCTACAGAATTTTATAGTATTCTAACTTTAGACAGAGTATATGCGAGTAACATCCGCGAACCGACTTGTTCGAACGTATTTTGTCCAGCTTTTTTATGTAAAATACTCACAAAAAAAGTTTCGCTTACACATAATGTTAGTCCTACAGACCCCAACAAAACTTTGCTGTCGTGCCATTCGAATTCTAGTAGACCAATAAAGTTGATCAACCATTTCAATCGAAAGAGGAGATTTCAAACTTTTCTTATCTCCTAGTCCGAACTTCCTATTTTCTTCCGTCTTTACACAGTAAGCATTCGAAAGTTCATATGGGGTCTCTCTGACCCACTTACGTGTTTAAGGGTTAAAAAAGATATTTCATTACAAAATTATATATTTTTATATAGATATACGACCGTTTAAGTAGTACAAACAAATTGACTAAGAATAAGCCGAGACGGTCCTTGCAAGATTTTAAAATATTATAGATATTAGAAATAATATTTTTATATGTTTCAATTAATTTTGAACTGCGCGCCGTTACTTTAGATTTCAAACAAAGTTCGTCAGACATATTTGCAGTTTTTGCTCTCTATAAGTCGCAAATAAAGTCTGATCGTAAAAATGAAGGTGACTTTGGAAAGATAATTTAATTCCCTTTATTTTTGCTTGATATTATTTTTACGTATCTCTCACTGTGTTGAACTATAATAAGAAATGTAAAAACGCTTTTTTCAGTCCGATTTGGAATTACTGATTTCCAAATCAGACCATTCCCTGATCCAAATCGGACACTTCCATTTGAATCGACTTTTAAATAGATTTTTAAAAGCTTTTAATGTATTTTTATTAATATTGAGTAAGAAAAAGCAATTTGACAGTAAAAAATAAAAATTTTATTTAAAAAAAAACAAATTAGTGACAATTTATTGTATAATTAGACATTTCCCGGTCATGTTATGATATTGTTATTATATAATTAAAATTGAAATCAATAAAATTCAATTATTTCGAGTCTAATGACTCATAATATTTTATTAATTTAACATTTCTAGGACCAGATTTGGTCGGCCGATCACTAGTGCTACGATCAGGTCGCAATTTCAATGTAAAAGTCCGATTTGGACACGAGTCCTTTCAAAATTCGGACTAAATTTTATAATAGAGGAGACCGGGACTATTTGGAACATCGGGTTATTCGAAACAATGGAAATATCTTTGTATAGGTACATACATGTAAAAATTTACTTTAAATACTGTAAATGTGTCCTAATGTAACAAGGCTACTAACAAAGTTTCGTTGGCGACGGCATCATATTAAAGTCGTGGCAGTGAAAAATGTGTTTTGCGACAGTTAAAGTAATATCTGACAGTCAGCATTTCTTCGATTAAGTAAGAAAAATGCAATTCTTTTTGAAAATTTTGAATATATTGTGTCAATTGAATGTATTTGAAACAATTTGTGTCTACTTTTTGCTGTGTGTTGTCTATTTTTGTAGACTATACGCAATAATGCGCAGAGTTGACGCCGAAACTATTCGAAACACTGAACTTCGAATCGTCATTCGAATGATTTTTTTCTTTCATATTCGCGTTCTATGTACCAAAATACTCAATTTAATACTCAACAGGTGTAATTAGACGAAATACGAATACGTTCCTGACTTGTTCCGATAACACTGAAGCAATAAAATTCTCTATTGTGTTTATTTTTTTTAATGCGTATGCAACTTTTCTTAATAATACTATATATACTTTTCTTAATAAAATAAAGTCTTAAAAACAGTTTTTTACATTCTTTGATTTTAAAACACAAATATCCGAATAACCCCGGACTTGTTTCGAATTTCCCCGGGCTCGGGGCTATTCGAAACACTTCGCACTGTTCGACATTTTCATATGTAGTTCAAAACAAATAATATTTCGTGTTTAGTCTATAGCGGCATTATGAAATGTAAGGTTCAACCTTTCAAACCGTCCAACATTCTTTTTTTATGAGTGCAGGACTCAGGAGACGCAAAAGAAAAAAAAAAGTGTTCAAATAGCCCCGGTCTCCTTTAAACCGCAAAAGTAATCCTAAAACGATTGATATTTTTAAATTCTACACTCTTTAATTATTTTAAATCAATTGTCTTTCGAAATTTTAAATAATGATCTTTTAAATAATGATTTACAAGGATTTTCTTTTAAAAAAATTTTCGCACGATGGCTAAAAATATAATACATATTCGCATCTATTCTATGAATGTTACGACAGAAAACTGTCAAATTGCTGTCACATGTTCGATGTCTTATAAGGACTTTACATTATAAATGGCAGCCAAATCTGCTTAAACATATTCATTTAAATTAAAAAGGTCCTATTTGGAACACGGTCCGGTTTAGCCCATTCTCCCCTACTGAATATGTGAATTTATGTACTTATGTTCTCAATAGAGTTTTGTTAAGTTACTGTCAATTTTGCAATTTTTACAGCGACAAATATATTATGTACGGACAAAAGTAATTCTTTTTTAAGCGAAGAAAATTTTTTTGCACATATTTCTTCACTTTTACAATTGTTCATGTAAGTGATTCTAAGTGAAATACGTATGCTGAACACGAATCCATTAACGATTTTCGAATTTTCGTGGATTTTTTATATGTCCTGAATTACGAAGGTAAAAATACTTCACATTCGTGAGTACTCCTCCTGCAACATTACAAGAGTTTTTTCTACTCTCTCGCTGCAATCTCATCGTTTTCTCGAGTTGCTCACATCGCAATCAGGCGACGCGCCTGCGCTCTCAGTCGCAGGCACGCCCTGGGCACGTGAATCGTGGCGCGTTGTTGATGTTTACATCAGCGTCCCAAAAACTCACGATCGGAGATCGCGTTCCTGAGATCACTCTGTGCAGGCCTATTCCTAAACTCATCCAAGGGACTTCATCTATTCTCTCGCGGTGATTGGCGGACATCTTGGCTCTCCATCCTCACGATGTCACTTGCCTGCAGCAGCTGCAAGAAATTTATTTCCGCCTCGCACTCGCTTTAGTGCGACTGTTCCACTAAGCACTACTTTCACGAAGAGTGCTACGCTGCCCTCGCTGGCCTTGGAGCCTTGACGAGCTCGGTTGCCGGATCGCTTCTGGTCACTTGTCCCTCCAAACTGTAAGGCGCCCTCCAAGCGGGCGCCTCCTGCTCCGGTCGCTGGCCCTGCCATGACCACTGACTGATCTTCGGGTGGTGTCCCCGCCCTGCGCTCGACAAATCGGGGGACATCGGCTCTATACTCCTTGCTAAACTGTCAGCCATCGAAACTCAGCTAGATTTATCAGATATCAAAGTACAGCTGCGTGATCTTTCCTCCAACTGCAGCTCGCCGCCCTGGAGCAGAATTCACCAACACCACTGCAGCACTTTCGACCTCCATCGGCGAGCTCAGTAACCGGCAGGCCGGGCTGGATGAGCGGATTGGCGCCCTCGAGGACGCGGCGGGTCCTGGGGCCGTGCCATGCGGCTTCGATCGGCTGGAAGAGCGATTGGAGATCCTGGAGCGTGCGCGTCTTGGTTTGAAACTAATAATCTTCGGAGCGAAGGAGTCCCCCTCTGAAAAACTTCAGGAGACGGTTGCTAACATAGGCCTCTCTATCGGCATCGCGACTGCTCAGGATGACATCGAGGGTTGCTATCGCATACGCGCGCACGGTGACCGGCCTCGCCCTGTCATTAGGCTCTCTTCCAACGGTGACCGGCCTCGTCCTGTCGTTAGGCTCTCTTCCAACGGAGCCCATAATAGGTGGATCGCCGCGAAGCGCTCTAGGGGTGCTCTGGACGGCTCCGAGGTCCCTGATCTACCTTCTGGCATCATCGAGATCAACGAGAGACTATCGGCTGCAACGCGTTCTATGCTTGGTGAGGCGAGGAAGGCTGTAAGGAAGGGACATTTGCAACACGCCTGGATACGTAATGGGTCAGTCCTTGTCAGGCGCTAGCCAGGGATCTCATCTGTCCGTCTTCGCGGGAGAGATCAACTGCACTTGCTTATCTCCGATGCCCCGCTCCCCGCCCCGGTCTCGTCCCGGGGGGAGCTTGCGGCGGGGCCTGCCCAACGGGGACAGGTGTCGCCTCGAGCTTTTCCCGGCCCTCGGGCTCTGAACCGGGGGGGTCTGGTGTACCTGGACCCTCGCGACACGCATCGCGCACTGACCTCGGTGCCATTCCCAAAAACATCCCGTCGCGTAACAAGTGACGCCCTGCGTGCGTATCCCACGGGCACAATCTGCGCCTATGTCACGTGAATTGCCAGTCCCTCCTCCCCCACTTCAGCGAATTCTCTGTGTACTTTCACAGAGAGATTTATGACATTATCGCCTTGTCCGAAACATGGCTCAAGCCTCATGTCCCCGATGCTTTTGTAGATCTACATGGGTATCGCCTTGTGAGGCTTGATCGTGAGAGGAGGGGAGGAGGGGGGATTGGTCTTTATGTGCGCACCGGCCTGGGGGTTTCTATCCTCGCCTCATCTTCCGGCACTTACAGTGCCCAGCCGGAATTCCTACTGCTTCGGATCTCTGCCCCCTGCTGCCGCCCACTCTTGCTGGGCGTTGTTTATCGCCCACCTAAACTTGGCTACCTCGCGAACTTCCGCGCGGACTTTGAAAGGCTCCTTCCTATCTTCTCCGTCGCCGTCCTGATCGGGGACTTTAATATCGATCTCAATCGCTCGACTCACGACAGCGATTCTCTGCTCGACCTTTGCACCTCGAACCGCCTCTACCTCGTTCCTTTCACCGATACCCATCATACTTCCCACTCTCACACCCGCATTGATCACTGCCTCGTCAGTGATCAGGCTCTCCTCGCTTTCTTCCGCCAATGCCCGCTCCCCTTCCTCCCAATGCACGACCTAATAGAAGTCGCTTAATTTCCTCGCTTATCGACTGTCTCCTCGTCTCCTCACCACTCGCGACTATTCACGTTTCGACTCTCAGTCTTTTCTTCATTCTCTCTCGTCTCTTGATTCGTCGGAATTTGATCGATTATCAACTGTTGATGCGAACCTCGATCTTCTCAATAGTAGCCTCCTCCACACCTTAGACCTCCACGCTCCTTTTCGCTCCATCAGGGCAAAAAGCCCGCTCCTTGGCTTGATCAGACGATCAGAGCCAAAATGCGAGTGCGTGACGCTGCGAGAAGGGCTTTCCGATCCTCTCCTACACCTAATAGGCTCCTCACCTTTCGCCTCTTTCGCAACGAGGTAAAGTGCCTCATAGATACGGCCAAGGACAATTACCTCTCTACAGGCTTAACAACGCTCCGAGCTGTGCGCGTCTTTGGAACGAGCTCCGTTCTCTTGGCCTTGCGAAGTCCAAATCCAAACTCCCTTCTCTCCCACCCGATCTTTCCCTTGATGACCTCAACCTCTTCTTCACCTCAGCTCACCTCATTTCCTCTCCCTTTTCTTCGCTTCCTGCTCTGCTTCCTTCCCCTCCGCCGCATCACTCGAGTCCAACGCCTGTACCGGAGACTCCGATCTTCTCCTTCTCCAGCATCACTCCGCTTGCCCTGAGGAGGGCGCTGACTCGCTGCTCTTCTAATTCTGTGGGACCTGATGGTCAGTCGCCGTGCACTCCTGGACAGCCTTCCTGTCATTTTCCCTTTTCTTCTCAACCTCCTCAATCAATCCCTTACCTCCTCCGCCTTTCCTACTGCTTGGAAATCACCCAATACTATTCCCCTCCCTAAATCCAAATCTTTCTCCTCTCCATTTGATTTCCGTCCTATATCCTTACTACCCTTCCTCTCCAAAGTCCTTGAACGACTTGTCTATGACCAATTGTCTCCTCATCTTCATCCTCTCCTTGATCCCATATAAACCGGCTTCAGGGCGGATAACAGCATTCAGACGGCGCTTGTTCATCTAACGATATCCGCGGCGCTGTGGACACGCGACAGGTCACTTTGCTTATTTTTTTTGACTTTTCGAAAGATTTCGATTCCGTAGCACATGACCTCCTGATGAATAAGCTCTCGCGCTACTCAATTTCTCAACCTGCCCTGGATTGGCTTCTATCTTACCTCTCCTTCCGCCGTCAGCGCTTGCGCGGGCCGAATGGGTCTTACTCATCCTGGCGCCCAACCATCTGCGGCGTCCCTCAAGGTTCCGTCCTCGGACCGTTATTGTTCGCCACATTCATCGACGCAGGCACCATTTATGCCACTGCCGCCTCATCCTCTATGCAGACGACCTACAAATATACCTGCATTTTGCCCCGCGCGGCCTTAGGGCTGCCGTAGTGAAACTGCAGGAGGACGTCGACTCCATTGTACAGTGGTCGGAAGCGAACCGTCTGCGCCTCAATCTCGGGAAAACAAAGACAATGTTGATGGGCAGTTCTCGCTTCGTTAACAACATCCGCGCTGGTCACGACATTGCCCTCCATATCGGCGGCTGTCCCATCGAGCTTACGGATGGTGCTACCAACCTCGGCGTGCGCATAACTCCCACCCTTAGCTGATCTGAAAATGTCCGACTTACATCCTGTAAAGTAAATGGGATTCTCTGGAGGCTTAAACTCTTTCGAAATAGCCTTTCTCGTTCTATGCGTACTCGTCTGGTGACCTCCCTTATCTTCCCTCACTTTGATTACTGCGCTGCAGTTTTTACGGATCTTAACGGGGAGATGAGGCTAAGGCTCAGACGCCTTATGAACTCCTGCGTGCAGGAGTTCATATTTAACCTGCGGAGAGACGACCACGTCTCTCACCTCTACGGTACGCTGGAATGGCTCGCCTCGGATCGAAGAGCTTATCTCACCTGCACCTTACTCTTCAACATCCTTTCCTCTGGTTTCTCCTCCTACCTTGCTGCTGACCTCCGTTTCGTGAACAGGGTTCGGGACGCCTCTCATGCCTCTCCTCTGGATCTCGAATTACCCTCCTGTCGTACCTCCACCTACCAACGCTCCTTCCTCTACACAGCTGTATCCTTCTGGAACTCCCTTCCCACCAGTATCAGACAATCCACAACCATAACCAAATTCAAACAGAATCTCAGCTCTTCGCTCATCTGAGGCGAGGAGAGGTTCGCCGCTTTAGACCTTGCTGCTGCGTTACCTTAACTACTACTGCGGTATCTTATCTTTGCATTATCTTATCTGCGCCCTTCTCCTTTCTTCTCCTTTCTTTTCTTTTCTTTTCTTATTATTTTCCACTTCTTACTTTCTATTTTCCTTTACTCTTGCCTTTCAGCTATCTTAACCTGCGCTAAACACCTTTTACACCTCTTATTCTCATTTTCTTATGTTTATTTTATTTTGTTTGCGTTATGACTGCCGTCTCTGCACTTGCGCACGCTGTCTGCATCTCGATCACTATCCGCGTTATCTTATCTGCGTTTCTTTTATTTCTTATTTTCTATGTTTATTTTTGCTTTTTGTTATTATGTTATACTACGCTAATCACTTTCACTTTTATTTTATTTTACTTTATTTGTTTTTATTTTGTTAATTCTTTTTCTATTCTGTATTTACTTAATGTATTCTTTGCTTCTGCGTTCTTAAAGGGCTTGCCCTAGAATGCCAATAAAGCGCTTTGTTTGTCTGTCTGTCTCTCTCTCTCTCTTCCCCCACCCCGTGTCTAATTATTACTTATTATCGATGTAATGTTAAATGAAAAAACCGCTTTATTAATAAGAACATACAAAATTCATCATGTTTGAAATTCATTTTCTCCGAACATATTAAATAACACACTTTCAGTCTATGGATCAATTTTACCAGCTCGAATAATTAAAAAACGTAATAAAACTGTTTATTTTTTAATATTTTAGTCATTAATAATTCACATAATTGTTTATATAGAACATATAAGATCTCAAATGCTGCAAAAAAGCAAGATACACATATTAAAAAAAATACTCTAGGCCGATTTTTATAGAAAATATGCTTTAGAAACCAATATTGATAAAGTGTAAAGTTGCAGTGACTATTTGGCAACTATTCGATATTCTGCTATTTGGCAATGTTTTTAAATAACAATAATAATAACAATAATAATAATTTTAAAGTAAAAATAGAAAATATAGATGTAACAAATAATAATATTCGGCACTTAACAATTACCGAAAATTCGACAGTAATGAACCGAATAGTTAAATATTCAATGAATATTCGACACAAATGAAACATGTGAATATCGAAGAATATCGAGAAAAAAAGAATATCAAAAAAAAGAAACAAATATCGAATAATTATTCGGTACAACTCGCCAAATATTCGTTGCAACTTTAATACAGTATACAAAGTTTAATACAAAAGGACTCAAATGTTCAACGAGCCAGGAGTTCCCGTTGTACGATAGAGCTATTTGACAGGGAATATTTCTTTGTGCTTTGAATCACTAATAACAGGCTTGGATAGTAACTAGTTAAAAAGTTAAAAGTTAAACAAAAAGTTAAAAAGTTAATAACTTTTATCTTAATTTAGTTAATTTTAAATACGTTAATTTTTAACTTCAACTAGTTATTTTTAAACATTAACTTATTAACTTTTTTCTACGTTAATTTTTTTTTAAAAAAGGAAGACAAACAGTACAATCTAACAATATGTCTTCGATTATTGAAAATTATATTTACAGCAGTAAATATAATGATGTAAAAAATTATCCATCAGCACTAAAACGAGTTTTTATTAAGTATAATACATCGGTACCATCCTCAGCACATGTAGAATGAATGTTTAGTGCAGG
>QKQZ01012514.1:0-16382 GCA_003595255.1 Solenopsis fugax | reverse complement strand
CACACACACACACACACACGCACGCACGCACACGCGCGCACACACACACACACACACACACACACGATTTTGACGAAAAATGTCGGATTCTTGTAATATCCAGATCAGAGTGTCTTTATATATAGAGAATCCATCTTATCCCCTCTGAGTCTCTTCCTGGGATTTAGTTTACGTTTGTTTTATGTAATTTTTTGTTTTTACGTAACTGTACGGCGCTAAAATTATACCGTGGTGATCGTACTCGCGATAATCTTCTCTATTTATTACGTTTCAAACATTGCAACTAACAATTACGGAAAAATTTCTAGAGTTAATTGTCGTGTCGGAGTCACTTGGGCGCCCGATTACCTTATTAAAATTGGACCTTATCGTTCGTCCTTCCCGCAGGCAACCGAGGGCAGAAAGTATATCAATACTCAATCGTATACGAGTTCTCCGCCAATAACCCGGGGTAATTAGCGCCTGTTGATTGGTCACCTTCGTCGGCGCGCCATCGTTGCGCCGACTACGACACCGTCGTACGCCACGACGCGGGGGTGGGGGCTTATTTACTTGCGCGTCCAGGTCGTGTCGATCTCGAGCGAGCGGCGTGGCGTCAGTATCGCGCACGATGCGCGTCGCGCTTTTTCGTTTTACGTGATTCATCCTTCGCTTCCGCGTTCTCGACTGGTTTCTTCTTCTTCTTCTTCTTCTTCTTCTTCTTCTTCTTCTTCTTCTCCTCGTTTACTTGCTTCGCCGTTCTCGCGTCGCTGGTTCGCGGATGATGTTATCGCGATGCATCTATGTAGAAATCCAGACAATGATACGGAGCATGAATTAATTGATGTGAAATTAATATCTCATTAGAATACGTATTACGAGCCTCGGGGCCTGATGATTTATAGAGAGGAGAATTTGTTGATACAAACATTTCAAAATATCCCGTTACGTCAGATCTCTAAATGATTGTATATCCGGTTCCTTATGAAATGATTTACGTGGAGAAAGGGACACTAGCGTGGGTTTAGGACAGTTCTAAGAACGATATGATTTGTGAGAGTCCAGTGACGCGTGAACATATCGAATGATTTAGCTGATGCCTTACTGCAAAGAGAGATTTGGAGCCTTAGAACAATCTTAAACGCAAATGAACTCGAGAAATATTATATAGTTCATTGAGGTCACTCAGTAACTTGTGAGCGTATCTCTTTTTCGATAAGAGGACAACGTGGCCGCGAGAAGATTCTTGGGAGTCTGATGGCACCCGATCTCGAGAAAAGGCGCCAGGAATTAAGGAGGGGCAGTAGTGGGACCTTGGAACATGTTAATGATCATATGGGCATGCTCTTACAGTTGAGGTGTGCAGGCGGCGCGGCGGACCTTCATCATCATGGTAATTAGAGAAGTTACGGCCTCGATGTTTTGGAGCGTACGCATGCTTACCGTGTCTGTTTTACCAGTTTTTGTTCAGAAACTCCGGATTATATTAGTCGCCTCTGTCGTTCCAATGGAAATGTTAAGTTTCCGTTTGTCGAACGTTGTTTCTCATCTCCCCTTCACTTGCTCTTTGTATAACATTCGTAGAATTGTCTTCTGTTACACTCACAAGGGAAGGACAAGACATATAAATATCGATTTTAACGAAACTCGTAGCGATAAGTCTGCATGTCAAGTAATACTGGGTAAAGAAGGATATAATGCAACATTCAAGCGTTTGTAAGAAAATCGATGTTAACAAAATTGTAAAATAAATATTAATCAATGATTTTTTAATATTTTTAATTACCTCAATTTATAAATTTAATATTTTCGAAAACGATATACGATTCAAGAGATCACAGAAAGTTTTTTTAGTATTGATTTTCTTACAAACGCTTGCACCATATTCCTTTGCCTAATATTACTTGACATGCAGACCTATCACTACAAACAGTTTCGTTGAAATCGATTATTTACATGTGTGGTTCTCCCCTTGTCAGAGAAAAATTTACAGAGATGATAATTATACACAAGTCTTATATGTAAAATTAATTTATATATTTTAATAAATTATTTTATAGTTATTGCACTAAAGTTTTAATTGCAATAACTATAATATAATTTATATGGGAGGGTCTGATAGCGCGTGATGTGATAGCACATATCCACTCACATCAGCTGGTGCCTAGTCATTTTCTGCTATACCACCAATCAGAAAATTTTATATTAAATTAGCCATTCTGCGATGTGAGTAATCACGTGTCACTCATTGTCAGTTTATATTACTACGGTAATGAAGAATTCATACTACGTCCGACGTGCTTGGCAGTTTAGAGCTTTGTACAGAACCTTATGTCACTAAGAACTAACTAACTGCATCCGAAGTGCGACATACGACGATCCGATATCCAATAGGAGATAAAATTTTTATAGAGCAACACTTATGCTTCTAGAACGTATTCTTCTATTGGATATTGGATACAGTGTGAATTCTTCATAACAATATTTGTGTCCTCCATAACATTATTAGTTTATAGCACCTCAACTATAATTAGAGAAAAAGAGGAAGTTGTGGAATACCATTTTGTTTTTTAAAAATATCTCAGTAAATATTAACGCGACGTAATTCTAATAAACGCCAGTTTATTAGCTATAGAGTTTTACTAACTATCCTATAGGTAGAAGTTCATCGGGTATGTAGAACGAACGTAATTTACTGAAGAGAGAAAAATGGATACGTTTGTGGAAAGCAGGAGGATCGTGAAATACTAACTAATGTCATGAAAGTAATTTTTATTTATGAAAAAGACAAATTACTTTTTTTCCTTGATTTTACATACAAATAAGTGACATAAAATAATCTTTTACGAACTTTCTATAAAATATATTTTATGAAATAAAAATTGTTTTAAAATAATTTTTTTATTAAAAAATTTTTTTTAATAAAACTTTTTAAAATAATTTTTTTACTTTAAGTAAACATTATACTCTTTCTTTATATAGTTGTATAGACTTTATAAATAAGTTAGGATTATTCCGATTATTACATACTTCCAGTTTACGAATGGCTGATTAAGTATATAACCGGAATAACTACAATAATAGTGGAGCAAAATCTTAAATAATACAAGGAGAATCTTGAAGAATCCCAAATTCAAATCTCAATTGACTCAATTTTTTCATCACTTTATATTATTAATTTTCTACAGTTTATCCATAATAATACGTTAATTGTATTACAATTAATATTACCCTATTTTGCATTATTATTGTTTGTGCTACAAGCTCAGCTATGTATTACAACTTTGTAATACATACTGCCATTTGTTCACAATTTTCACAAATTTATAATTGCTGACACGATTTTTTTTCTCTGAGTGTAGAATTATAACAAAGTTTGGGCACAGATATTTTATTAAGTATGATTTTTAATGAACTAAATAGGTTTTGTTTCAATAAAAATTCGTTCGGTTTCTTTGTGTTTTCTTCGCTTTAACTTTTAAGACTTTTTAGACGAATATTGATTTGATTCATCAGGAATTGGAAAATTTTTTATCATAAAATTATTCAATTCGTTTAAGAACAATGTTTAAGATTCTTCGATCTAAAGTCCACTGTCAAACTGTGCATATTAGAAATTAAAAATGGCGAATTTATTAGATTCCGATCAATTTAATAACCTTTTAATCTATTTGATAGAATTCTAATCTCCAATTCGCGATCTTTAATCTTTGATGTGTAATCTGATACGAGCTTTATAATTTGATGATTTTTCAATGTGACTTCTTTAAGACATATCTAACATAAGGTATTTTTAAATGTTTTTGAAATCTCTAAATACGAAAATGGAATTAAAATATAATTCAGAATAAATTCAACGGCGAATATGTAGAATAAAAAATTGTTAGTTCTAAATTTGAAATTTTGTATTATGCAGTAGTTAAAATAATATTAAAAGAATACATAAATACAAAAGCTGATCCAATAAAAAAAACAAAGATTTTTTTTAAATTGTAATGAAAATTGTATTTGTATTAATGTTACATTCAGGATCACAAAGTATAAATTCAATTTATGAAACAAAATCTAACAAAATCTATACTTACATCATAAAAACTAAGTTCAGTATTTTTTTTACATAATCTGTATCATATATTCAAATAGTAATCAATACCGTTACATTTCTCTCTCTCTCTCTCTCTCTCTCTCTCTCTCTCTCTCTCTCTCTCTCTCTCTTTATCGTTGAGATACAATAAGAGACTCGAAAGTTACATATCAAGAGACACAGTAAGTGCTTTCTATTTAATGGCACAAGTGTTGTTCTTTCTTCGTTACTCATTGAATATCAAAAAAGATGGAATGATGTTTGTATCAACTTGTGTCATTAAATGTAAAATACCCACAGGTGTCTCGCGCCAAGTGTACTTTGTACATGATATAAATATCAGAAAATATATTACCGTAGTTATATTTAAATAATCACTTTGCGATAGTAACACTAAATCAAATTTTTTTACGGTTTAATTGATTTAACTATGATTAATCCTAGAACTTTTAGAATTTGTATATATGCGATATTTTTATATTTATCACATTTTTCAATTAAAGTTTAAGCAATTTCTTTTAGAACGTGTTTTGTTTGTAATAATGACGTAAATATGTCAGAAATATTAGTTTTTAAATATTTGTGTTCTATTATACATGAAAGGGTTAAAAGTTATTAACAAATTTGATGATTTATTTGAATTTTATTTTTATTTTAGTTTCATAATTTTACAAAAAAATCTTATGACTTTATGATTTTGAATCGTAAAAGCATAATTCAAACTATTAGATACGGGCCAGAAATTAATTAACATATTTACAACCACATTGCAACAATTATGTATATTTGCATCTATATATTTATATTTGCGGAACAAAATATTTGTCCGAGGTTCATATTACAGTATTAATACGCTATTAATAATGATTAGGCGATAAATATTTTCCCTCTTCTTCTCAAGTCATATGCAAATGTTTCTTACCTCGACCCCTTATGAAGATCACAATCTTCCTCTATTTTTTTTCGTCATACATTTATAAAGCCTTGTGTCCACGATGCTAGAAATCGGTCTGTGATTTCGGACAGAGAGAGAACAATCACATAATCAGTTACCCGAATTATTCATTGGATTGATCAATTCTCTCTCTCTTTGTCACAGATTTCGGACTGATTTTTAACGTCATGGACACAAGGCTTAAGGACTATAGCATGCAGGAAAACAGTAGCAAGCAAATCAATCAGCGAGAGAATTTTAAAATGGCATTTAAAAATCCTAGACATAATGAACGGAATAGAGAACAGAGAATAAGGAACAGTTTAATATGTTGAATGAAAAATGTTTCATATGTTTTTCTTATTCAACATATTAAACTGTTTCCTTATTTCCTGTTTCTTATTCCATTCAATGTGTCTGGGCTGTTATTCAAAATATTGACTACTATTCAAAATAAGGACTGCCATATGAAATGTTTTTTAAACCTTGTGTCCATGATGCTAGAAATCGGTCCGAGAATGAAAGGAGAATTAATCGCGTTAAACAGTTGGTGGAATTGTATAAATGCGATTAGTCAATTCTTTTTGTCCAAGATCAGAATAAATTTTTATTTTGCCCTTATTTTCCAAAAAGTTACTTTCTAATGAATTGCAGTCAGTTCTCTTGATTACAAATATCGTAATTACAATTCGATTCTTTCAATATTTTAAAGCCCTTGTGCCGTAACTTGCTTGAACAGGAAAACCTGTTCCTTTTAGCTGAACTGGCTGTACTAGTCCACAATTTATCTTTTTCCCTTCACGTTGGAAGAAGGAAGATAAACTCTAAACTAGTACTGCCAGTTTAATTAAAAAGAACAGATTTAGAAATCTGTGATAGAGGTCTCCATAATCTATCCTATCTAAAAACCCTACAACCCAAGCAACACAAGGACGTCCCCGCGCGTCCCAAGGACGTCCCTGGGCTTTCCGTGGACGTCTGTGGACGTCCCTTTGTTGCTTGGGAATCAGTCTGACTATGAGACAGCCAGTTTTGATTAGTTGCCAAGTTTTGCCACCTCTTAAGAGGATGCTAAAGTACCGCGAATTACCGACATTTACAGCTTTTAAATATCTTCGAATTGGCGTTACAGAATCACAAAAACTTTTTATAGAATTAAAATACGCGTAAAAAGAAAGGGTGCTCAGGTAAATTTTAAAAGAAAATCGAATAAAAAGTTAATAAATCATTAAAAATTCACTCGTATAGCCGTCACCTGAGATTAACTTTACCTTAGTACAGAAGTTGTGTAGCTCGCACATACAAAATGAGGGTAGAGCACTCTTCAGAAAACGCACGAATAACACTAACCGTGTGAAATTACGACTAAATGCCTAACAAAAAAGATTAACTAGTGCTTTTACCGGCATGCATATTTCGCTCAGCGAAGCTGAACTGTCATAAACAGAGCATGGTGTGCAAAAGTAATTGATAGGTCTTTTCGCAGATGGCACTACAATCGAAAAACAAAGACAAATCTATGCGTTGGGTAAAGAGCGTTAGCTTGGTGTTAGCATTCCCTTCTGCAGAAAAAATAATCTGCAGTACCGACGTTGAGGAAGTTCTCTTGTTACTTTAGCATCCTCTTAAGAGAGAAAGAGATAAAAAAAAGATAAAGATAAAGAGAAAGAGAATGTATAAGATAGATAGCTCTTTCTCATTCTCACTAGCGTGAATGTATACTTTCTCACAGGATATTGATAAACTGCTTTAGGCAGTGTTTACAATGCAGTTATTACGACACTGCTACGAATCAATTAAAGATGAGAATATATGGTTTTTTCTTTTTTGATTGGCTCATCACAGCGTCGTAACATCATAACGACTGCATTGTATCCTTTATAGTCAGGTTCTGATTCAGTATTACCGATTGGACGCTGTCCTTCCAATCAGAGTGGAGCATATCCCCTCCACATATGTACTACCAGTGTGCTGCAAAAAGGTTCCCAAGCGGCAATTGTAGGCAGTGTTATTAGATAGTGGAACCTGATGCCTCTCCATACGCAGAGCAGCATGTGCACTCAGCTAATTGGCGTTGAGTACATTGATTGTAAGCAATGTTGGGAAATTTTTCTCCAAATTTGCGTTTTATTATTGTCGTACGGGAGATTTTTTTAAAGATTTTTTTGAATTATTGATTTTTATATTTTTTTCTTTTAAAAATTTTTCTAAACTTTTTATTCTCCAAAAAAATTCTCCGTGGCAATAAAAAAACCAAAATTTGGAGGAAATCTTTCAACCTATTCTGTGTTCCAAATCCGTTCACTTTTCACAAAATTCATTGTGGAACACACCCTTGGTAACTCTCATTGTATTGTCTTTATCGACTCTAAAGGCCGAAGCACAGACTAGCTCCATAACCATATACATAAGGAAATTGATTGATCCATTTCTTTATGCATGTGCTAATGGAGACCAATCAATTTCGTTATATATTCGTTGTATACAGTTATGAAGCTATGAAAAAGTCTGTGCTCCGGCCTTTAACGTTTTTGACCATTCTCGACTGTAACATAGTTCACATCGTGCGTTTAGTCCGCCACCTATACACTATTTGATCCAAACACGATAGGTCACGATAACCATTTATGAACTTGTTTGGGTCAGGTAACTTTGTGCGATCCCTGACCTATCTTAGGTGCTCTTAGGTCATATGATATAACGCGTATAAACAGAGATAGATTAAAGCCATAATCACATTAGAGATTGAGATTGAGATTAGATTGAACTTGATCAATCCAAAGAAAGATAATTGATCTCAAGTTTAATTAAATTCGTTTTAATTGGTCAAATTTCAATCCAATCTCTCGCAATCGTAATCTCTAGTCTGATTATAGTTTATGAAAGTGATGCAAAATATCCTGAGGCCTTATTCTTGAAAACATGCGATTTTCGTAACTTTCGTATACGAAAATAGCAGAATAGCTAATGGAATTCGATGGTATTCTTCCATTGGCTATTTTGCCACTTTCGTATGCGAAAGTTATTTATATGTTTTCAAGAATATAGCTCTTGATAGATGTAAGGCATTACGTGAGGATTAAGGTAATTAAGGTAAGGCACTATAGATATAAGTATTCTCATCCGCCATTTGGTCCCAGCTAGGTGTATAGATAATACCATGGAGGTAAGAAATAACAGGAGGGAGGATATTCCCCCCCTGGCCTGACTAAGCAGACGTAAGAGGGGAACAGTGAACGCCATATTGGTGTGGCCTACCAAAGCGCGACATTTGAAGGTTTACAACTTTATATAATTTTTTTTTTAAATATGCAAAACCCGACTTGTTCGCTACACATTTGATTTTTTTTTGTTCTCCGGTTAGAGAGCTAATGCCATGAAGTAGGATAAGGAGACGGAACTTTGGGTGAAAAAGTACACCTGAATTCCGTCGTAAAAATGAGTTCGGTTTTTGGTCACTCGCGTCGCATGAAACGTTAATTCTCCCATTTCTATTGGTTCTGTATTTCTATTGGTTTTCTATGTTACATAAAGAACCAATAGAAATACAGAACCAATAGAAATGGGATAATTAACGTTTCATGCGACGTGAGTGACCAAAAACCGAACTCATTGGCTGCGTTCAGCAGAAAAAGCAGCTTTGCAACTGTTGTAAAATTCTTTGATTCGATTGGTTCTTGTTGCTCTTGGTTCCTGCCAGAACCAAGTGTAAGAATCAATCAAATCAAAGAATTTTACAACAGTTGCAAAGCTGCTTTTTCTGTTGAACGCAGCCATTTTTACGACGGAATTCGAGTCCACTTTTGCTACTCTCTGAGCATGAAGTTCGGTCTCCTTATCCTGCTTCATGGCTAATGCTTTCAGCCAGATCCTTCGGCTATATGGCACTACACATTTGGTTAGGTTAGGTTAGAGAATATGTACCTAGTGCAATATAGTGCGGAGAGTACATTCATAAAAGTACAAAACGCCATATTGCTGTGGCCAACCAATCACATTTAGCGTAATAACTCCCACCACTAAATGGCCGTACACTCCCTCCTGTTATTTCTTACCTCCATGGATAATACGATGTAACATAACGACATAAATATAAATTCCAAGTTTTCTCCACAGTAAAGTTAAAAATTATTGATTATTTTTTCGAATTAATGTCTAAAACGCATGTAGACTGTTCCAAAGTTGCTATTTTGTTACCACGTTCAAAGGAACACATCAAGTCGAGAGAAAGTATAAAAATGATTTTATTTTGATATTATGAAAATCAATGATTTTTGATATTATGAATCAAAATAAACTCATTTTGATCTTCTCTTGACTTTTGTGTGTTTCTTAGAGTACTATAAGTTGTCAGCTAAGTGAAATCAAAATAGCGGATGAGAATACCTACATATTATACCTTAATTAAGGGTTTCTTTCATCAATCTTTGGTTAGTTGATGGATCAGTTAGTCCATTGGAATTGATCAATCGTATTTGTCATTTCACATAATAAGCAATGCGATTGATCAATTCCAATGAATTAACCAGTTGATTAGCTAACCAAAGATTGATGAAAGAGGCCCTAAAGCCTCCTAGATTTTCCACTTTTTTCCATTAGGGCTAAAGATATTTATAGGTCTAAACCTGAAAGGCCGGAGACAGACTTTAGCCTATCGCACATGAAATACATAACAGAACATAAGCCTAACATAAGACCGATGGGCTAATCTAATAAAATCGCCATATTGATTTACACTAAATTCTCATTGGTTTATTGGTTTTATGTTATGTTTATGTAGTGTTATGCATTTCATGTGTTATAGGTTTCTTACATAGCTACATAACCATGGATTCTAGGTCGTGTGATGCAGTGTGTGAGTGTGGTGTAAACTAAACGATATATGTCCTATTAAACATGAAAAGTTAACAAGATTTACTTATATCTTATAATTGTTTTAACTTCATAGTTTCAACACAAGAAGCTTTTTACGAAGCAATAATACAAAATTAAAAGTGGAGACGAGCAAGGAAGGTATAAATAAAAGATAACCTTTATTTCGAAGTGTAATCAACACAATAAAAACGTTATAGGACAGTTTCGATTTATCGAGTCTTTTTTAGTAAAAGAAAATAATAAAAAACAATTAGCATAATGGTCAAATAAATACACAAGGAAACATAAAGTAATAAAATATGTATGTAATATAGCTATAATATATAAAATATACATACTTAAAAATAAAAGAATAAAAAAAATAAAAATTATAAGCGTTTGGTTAACTCATTTAAAGGGTGACGATGGATAACTGAAAGAAAAATGCTGTGTCATCAAACTATTTCCAACTGAAATATCTGATTGGACTACGTTGCGAATAATGATTTACAGCAACATATTTGAAGTTTTTTCACTGGTGCAACCAATCAAGAAAATTTTATATTAAATTGATCAATTGGTGACGTGGGCAATTTGATGGTATTTATGTGCCCAACAAATATATACATCAATTGAAAGGTCTAATTAGTAGCAGAAAAATGAAACGTATTTATTACGTTTTAATGTTTGGTAAGTTGAAAAAATTGTTGCATGTATATATTTGTAACTTGTGTAATTTATTTTTCAGTAAAATAAAAGAGAAAAAATTTGCATGGGGGAATATCAGATTGCATGAAATTTGGTTCTCCTGAAGCATTTTATGACTTCCACTATTTGGAAATTTTAAGGCATTTTCAAATTGCCATCAATTGCTGGCTAGAAATCATCAATTTGTGATTGCCGATTCGCTTATATTTCTTCGTGTGCTTTCCTAGTTTTCTTCTTACTATACTTTATCTTCTACTATCTTGAGATTTTTGCACTGTAATTTACTTTGATTCGTTTTATTCATGTTTTCTATTTTTTCTTCCTCTTTTATTCATATCTATTCACTTGTTTGCTTTCTTATTACTGTTCATCACATGAGTATGTGCCGTCATGCGTAAAAACGTAGTACGGAAACGAAGTACAGATTTCTGACTTCATAATATAATATCGCGGCCACTGACTTGAAGTAAGCATTAAATACAGATATTTTCTTTCCTGCGATAGGATCGGATGCGCGACTATCTATTATAAAAGGCAGAAAAGGAGTGGAGTAATATCTCTATTTTTAGCTTTTTATTTATGGCACAGAAAAGTATAAAATCTGCCGAGTCTATTTCTCTTGTGCTTTAGTATGAAGTTTACTTTACGCAATATATAAAATAAAATTCTACTTAAAATTATATGTTGTATAATATATATACAGGATGGTCTTCGTCTGTTATCACTAATTTTGAAATACTTCCGATGGATTAACGACAGAATATTTCAAACAAAAGTTTATTGGCTTTGAATTTTTAAAAAAGTTAATTTAGATTATATAAAGATCATTGTCAAAGTTTTTTAGAATTATATGATTTTTTTATATATGATTTCTCTAATTATTTTGCATATAAAAATATTAAAGCAATTATCAAAAAGTTAACAGGTTACAACTATATAAATATAAATATAATCGTTAGTTTTTATCATATACAAGAGTAACAAGATAAAGCATAAAAGTGTGCGCGCACTTTTATACTTTATCTCGTTAATCTCGTACGTATAAGTGTGTTAATTGTGTATACATACATACACGTATAAACACAGACTTTATTCTGAAATATTTCGACATGAGATATAAAATATCTCGTAAACTGCTTAGTTTTTGACAATTGTATCTTAATACTTTTATGCGGAATTAAATCTATTAGCAAACGATTACGCACTCACGAATAGGGTGCTTGACTGATTACCAATTTCTTGTGGTTTCAGGCGATTTCAATGTGATTTTAAAGTGATTTCAATTATTTATAAACATGAAACAATTTCGTATGATTTCAAGCGATTTCAAGTAATTTCACGTTTAACTATGCGATTTCAATTTGATTTCTTAATGATTTGATGTTGAAATGATTTCAATTGATTTCTGATTTTAAATTGATTTCAATTATGGATGCTTGACTGAGTAACCTTTGATCTATTAGTGTAAAGAAAACACATTGTTGCTTTAAAAAAAATTATATAATTTGTAATTACGTTTTTTTTTAAACTGCTTTCTTTACACCAACAAAAAATCTGTGCATAAAGATATTAGCTGAATTTTTAAGTGTCAGAATTACCAATATTACAGGTTTGAATTTTCTTCGAATTGGCTTTACAAAATTGAAAACTCTTTTACATGTTTAAAATACATATAAAAATAAAATCTGGGAGACTCAACTTACGTTTAAGAACGAAAAAAATTTTACTGACATAATTTTTTATCGTTTTTAAACTTGAGTCTCCTGGATTGTATTTTTATATGTACTTTAAATATGTAAAAGAGTTTTTTATTTTTTACAGTACATATAAATTACAAATAGGATTCTATTCTACGAAGTTTGATGTGAATTGGAAGTTTAAAATGGGCATGAAACAATAAACTTGTTCGCTCACGCGCGTTCTCTCTTTTACGGGGTTAATGGACTTATGACGAATGTTTTTCTGCACTATCTCCCGCCGGCATTATTATTGTTGAAAAGACTTAGCGCCTAGTATCGTGGCCAGCGAGGAAAATGGCCATATATGTGCGTGCGGTGCCAGATAACCTTCGCGATTTTCGATACGCGTCTAAGAGTCGAGACACGATGAAATATGAGAACGAGATATACAAGAAACAAGGAATAAGCGCGGGAGGAGGTTGATCTATGGCAAACTGCAGTTAATGTGGAAGTTAAAAGCAAATTGGTCGATGACGGACAAAAATGTCGCTGGATCGATGACTAATAAAAGGAAAGAGAGATAAAGAAAAAAATATAGAAAATTAATATACTTGCTCACACGTTGTTTTTCATTGTCAATTATTAAAATTAATAAACTTGCTCACACATTTTTAATTGTCAATTATTTAACAATTTGTTGCACAAATTTTTCTATTAAACATATTTTACTGAATTTTAATATTTTTTGAGGGTTTTTGGGGTCGCTGATTACAAATCTGAAGTCAAAATTAATTATCTCAACATGTTTTGTCATTTATTAATTAATTCAACATGTCTTGATAGCCATTTTGGTCGCTATTCTGGATCTGCTATTTAAAATTTACTAATTTTGAATGCAGATTTGAAAATATTAAGGTGTGTTTATTATTTTCATCCTAGTATGAATTTTTTGTAAAAAAAATGCTAATTTTGACTGATTTTGTTTCTTTGAATTAATGCAAAATAATCGCATTTTTATTATTTATGTATATACACAAGTCTTAGAAACATATCAAATCAGTAATACAAATCAATTACCAAATACGTAAAAACATACAAAACTATAACGAGAAAGCATAGTGTCTGAAGAGAACACTATGCAACATGTTTTTAATACTTCAACCTACAAATACTTTTATTATTCTACATGTCCTCTATGCAACAAAGAGTTTAAGTTTCAAAAAAGATAACTTTCAATATTTGAAAGTTAGAGGGTGCCTGAGAAAATTACGTTCTTCAAGAATGTACATTTTCGAACTTCGAAGATGTGCTGAAAACAACTTGCAAATTAAGAATCAATGGCTGAAAAAAATCGCGATTAGCGAGTTGTGAATTGAGAAGTGAAAAGTTAACTCCCAGACAGCGGGACATGTCTTTGCACGGCGAATATTAATGCGGTCGTATTTCTGTCATTGTTTACGAATCTGCTCGTGAATGACGTCATTGATTTCAGCGATTGCACTCGGCTGGAATCGAATCGATCATACGCTGAATGAAAAAACAAGAAAATAAGTAAAAAAAAATCGATACATTATTTATACACTCTATTAGGGCCTCTATTAGAGCCTTAATTAACTGAGAAGATTTGTAAGCGGAAATATTAAAAACAGAAAATGCTTATGTAAACGTTGAGTAACGTCGTACGTATTTCTAGATTTCTTAAATTAGAATTCTTTATCGAAAAATCGATCGCTCAACGATTTCTTTTCTCAACGCGACGTGAGAATTTCAGAGGTATTCGAGTATTTGGATATTAACGCTATGTTCACACGTTGTTTTTCAGCACTTTTTTTGCACACATTGGCTGCGTTCAGCAGAAAAAGCTTGGCAACTGTTGTAAAATTCTTTGATACGATTGGTTCTTGCCCTTGGTTAATGATGCAATTAAGGGCAAAAACCAATCGTATCAAAGAATTTTACAACAGTTGCAAAGCTGCTTTTTCTGCTGAACGCAACCATTGAGTCACGATATTTTTGAGTTAATTTTCATTACTTTTATAAGTATGAAAAAATTCTTTAGTGACTCTTACATCTACTATAATATACCTCCAGGAAATATTTGTATGGTTGTTTATTTTTAAACAATTATATATAAACATTATATATAATTAATTACAGTGCCTCAGTTTTTCAAAGAAATTCGGAGGACAAAATTGTCGCAGTATACAAAATGTTAATAATATCGCATTTTTCTCTTTTTTTCATCTCAATAAGGACAAAGGTCTATAAAAGATAAGAGAAGAAGGAAAGGCGAATTTAAAGATTTTATAACTTGATCAATCCACGTGAGAAAGAGAGGGGCGGGGAGAGAGAGAGAGAAAGAGAGAGAGAGAGAGAGAGAGAATGAAGAGAGCAGAGTCCAAATTCTACAATTTTGAAACTCTAAAGTTTCAAGGTTTCCAAGTTCGAGTAATCGACGATGTTATGTAAATATCCGAAGTGACTCAAGAATATTAGCTCAGACTGAAAAGTTCGTTAACTTTAATTGCGTTATCATAAACATATACGCATGTTACCAAACACTCATTGACGATCCACATGCGATCGTCACCTCAAATTGTCATGCAGAATGGAGTCTTGTACTCAATGATCGCTAAAATCGCGTGTAAACACGAATACGCGTATATGCGGTTCATTAACGGCGCGTCGTATGCATAGTTGAATAACGGAGCTGAACACACGCACAAACCACAGTTGACTCAATTGGCGGCGGATTGATAAATTCGATTAGGTCAAGCCACACGAAACTGGTTTTTCGAGACGATCGTAGTTAGCGCGCGCCTGACAACAACGCTTTGAGATGCTTGTTTTGTAAACGAAGTGTTTACGAGACTATGTTAATTGTCAACATGCAGCTTCTCTTAGATATTTTCTTGAGTTTATGCGATTAAAGCGAAATCTGTTACGTTGAAATGTAATTGGAAATATATTCGCAATTAGATCTTTTATATATATTATGTATATATATATGCACACACACACACACACACACACACACACACACACACACACACACACACACACACACACACACATATATACATACACACCAAGTAAGAAACATTAAAGCAACATTTAGAAAAGTTTATTTTATGTGTACTTTTAATTGTTTTAAAATAATATTGTATAAACATTTTAAAAAGATTATTTGATACATGACTTTTTCGAAATATTGTTGAAATGTTTTAAAAACATTATCTCTAAGTCAAAGTTCAAAGTTTTTGCTCATATTGACGTATGTAACGTTAAATACGACATATTTGAAAACATTATATATTATTAATCTTTAAGTAGGTAGGATGGCATAGGATGGCCACAGCACTGAAAAGAAAAAAATAGTATTGTCCACAAATCTTAAAATTTATTTTTTTTATATTTCTCTATCTCCTAAGGGTTACATTTCTCTATCTCCTAACTGATGTAAGTTTAAATATAACATAATATACTAATGAAAAATATGACAATAATACTAAAACATTTCTTTAGGGTGTTGTCAGCATTCCACATACCTTAAAGGTTAAATATCGTTGTAATAACATACTAATAATGATTTTGCGCTTACTCTGTGTGTGTGTGTGTGTGTGTGTGTGTGTGTGTGCGTGCGCGCGCACCCAGTAAGTATACACAAAATACACACACACACTCTCACACACACACACACACACACACACACACACACACACACACACACACACACACACACCCCTATCGATTCCAGCCGAATGCAATTGTTGAAATCAATGATTTTTAAAAATATTATCTCTCTGTCATGTTCGAAGTTTGTTCATATTGACGTTGTATGTATATGTATAAAACAAACTTCGAACATAACAGAGAGATAATGTTTTTAAATCATTGATTTCAACGGTTGCACTCGACTGGAATCGAATCGAACGTTGAATGAGAAAACAAGAGAATAAGTAAAAAAAATCGATACATTATTTATACATATTTATCGATACATTATTTATTCTATTAGTCTCTATGAGCCTTAATTAGCTGAGAAGATTTGTAAGCTGAAGTATTAAAAACAGAAAATGCTTGAATATATATACAGGGTGTCCCATTTTAACTTGGACAGCAAAATATCTCAAAAACTAAGCCC
>QKQZ01012508.1:0-10496 GCA_003595255.1 Solenopsis fugax | reverse complement strand
ATTATTTCCTATTAAAATGTATTAAAACGTATAGGTTATTATTCGAAAATATATATAAAAACCGAAGGAAATGACATCCTGTTTAAAACGTTAAGAAAGGATAAAATCTGGTTAGAAATTTCCTATTATAATATATTAGTCCCAAAGTGTTCTGGTTGTTTGTTTAAATTTAATAAAATCTAATAGCTTTTTATTTGGTTATTCCAATTAGATCAATAATATATCACGAAACCTATTGAATTTTATTGAAATTAATATGGTATTAAATGGATTTAATTGGAGTTTTTCAGCAGGGTTCTTAAATTTTTTGTTATTTTTAATGACTGTTATACTATAAAGCAATTTTTCGTTATTTAAGGATGTACTTATGTATTTACTTAACTAATGAACTATTTAGGTTTAATAATTCTATTTAACTATTATACGTAACTGTGCAATATTTAAAATAATAGAACATTTAACTCACGCTAAACATGTTTTTAATTATATTTATCTTTATTTTTTTAGATGAACTTTTATAATCAGACAATTTTTTTATTCATTTATTAAGTAAGAAATAAAATCAATATTTATTTTATTAACTTTTCATATTTTAAGCTATTTGTATAATACGGAAAAAAGTTAAGACCCAATATTCATAATTGATTCTTTTATTTAAGACTGTCTTATGTACAGTTTTAAATGTCGTTAAACTATGTCGTAATTTTAACTAATCATAACGGAATCGTATTAGCTTAAGACATTATTTAATAAATACTGGGCAAGGACTAGATACAAATGAGTGAGACACGCCTGCTGGCCCTGAACGCCACATAGATAAGAATATTTATTCAGTAACTTTAACCAGCTCTCCCGCAAAAACTACTTCTTCTATGCAATTTTGCTGAAAGAAATAGTTGTTTTTTTTAGCATAATGTATCACGTCTTGTATTCCGTATGCGCGAATTTTGGTATATTTTGTATGTACACACACACACACACGCACGCACGCACGCACGCACGCACGCACGCACGCACGCACGCACACACACACACACACACACACACACACACACACACACATACATATCACATGCACACGCGCTTTTTATATATACGTTCAGTTCCACAACAATCAACTCTACGGTTTAATTTGAACATTCACCACCTGAATATTTTAACTTTCACTTACGGCCGTGATCAATGAAGTGTACAGAACCATGAAATCACGTACTTTGAATCGTATCAGCACTGTAGCTTATTATTTATCAAATTTGATAAAATCTGTGATCTAATAATCTTAAATTCATCAATGATATATCGTTAAGAGATATCGCTAAGAATTAAAACACTCCTAACAGACGAAAGATGAATCTAATTAATCTGTTATAAATTTATAAATTTCTTTTTTGAACCCAAAATTAAAATATCTGTTGTTCCTTAAACTGATACATTATCTAATATATATTGTATATATTTCAACTGAAATAAACATTTTATTATATTTTAAGAAAAAAATATTGATAAGAACCTGCTGTGTGTGTGTGTGNTGTGTGTGTGTGTGTGTGTGTGTGTGTGTGTGTGTGTTGTGTGTGTGTGTGATATAATTCAAAATCTTCTAATTTAAAAATATACTTAAAATTTTATACAAGAAAAATCTTTCTAAAAAATTTCTAATAATTTAAAAAATATATAGAGGAGAAGAGGGTATTATGGCTACTATGGACATTATGGCTATCACCATTGGAGATAATGGTGATAACCATAATGTCCACAGTAGCTATAATACTCTCTTCTCCTCTAATATATTAAAAATTCTGAAAAATTGAAATCTGTAAAATTTTAATTGTAGCATAATTAATTAGAATTAGTTAAAGAAAGGCTCTGAAGAAATCAAAATATAAGAAAAAAATTGCCGATAAAGCCAACACTGGATGTTCGTGTAATTAATATATATATTGACAATCAATTATTACACTGAAAACAAAATTTATTAAATTTACTAAATATTTGTTTGTATATTTGCAAGAAAATGTTTACTTGCGATACATAAATATTTATTCAATAAAAGAAAACCGATAGTTAAATTTAATTAGTTGTCCTTTTACTAAATAAATATATATTTACATTTAGTAAATATTTTCTTGCAAGTATACAAATATTTATTAAAATTTAGTAATTTTTTTTCAGTGTACATTACAGTAAACATTTCGATCCGAGAGTTGGATTATTCTCAGTACAATGTTGCGGAAATATTGTTAACTTGTAGTCATTAAACGTGTGTAGTGCAGATACAAATACTTGGTGTGTCCAAAGGAAAAAGATGCCATGACATTGTATAGATACAGAGAATTCACGTTGTTGAATAACGAAGTCTTTGAACATTCATACTAAAAATATGTACATAATTTGCCTAAGAATAACGCTGTGGTACTAAAAAATAAGAAAACGAATAATAAATAAAGATAAAAATTTTTGCATGAAATAATTTAACTTACACAGAAATGAGCGTTGTTTAACAAGTAAAGAAAAACTGAGAGTAACAGCATGAGAGAGGAACGGCTGATTACAGAATACTGAGACGGTATAATGATGCTGACAAATATATAATAACAGGAAGACGTGGTAAGATTCAAATAATTAATTAGATAATCAAATATTTGAATATTGATCACTCAATATTATAAAATAGTTATTTCAAAATACATTTCAATTTATTTGAATTATTTTAATTTCACTTACATATTTTTTTCTTAGTAACTGTATATATACTTTATTTCTGTCTCCTGAATTATTTCATTATTTTCAGCAAAAATATCATAGTAATATAATATATATTAATGAAAGATAAATATTTCACGAAACATTTCATTTAAGTTAGAATAAAATAAAAAATATTTCATAAATTTACAAAATATTACATATATTTCACTAATAACTTTATTTAAACATTTATACATACAGAATAATGAAAGAAATAGAATTATATAAGAATAATAATCACACACATGCACGCACGCACACACGCACGCCCGCACGCACTCATATACACATATAAAAAATTGATATATAATATGAAATGCATGTTGTAAGAAATTTATTGCATTCGTCATAATTTTTTTTATAACTGTGGAACTTATTTGTATATTTTTCAAAATAAACAACTAAAATATTTAGATTGCTTAATTAAAATGGAACACTCTGTATAAGTGAATCGAGTTATTAACGTATATTACGTAAAACTTCGTGACAGAATAATACAGAATCAGATTATGTATTATGCAATTGATAATATAGATACGGACATGAAAAAGTGAAGCACTTCAAAATAAATGCTCATTCTTTCCAACAAATTTCTGTAAGTACATTGTATTTGTATGCATCAAAGAAAGTACAGAAATACTAATAATGACACTGATCATAAATCTTAAGAAAAATTATAATTGCCGAATTTATATTAAATATTTACATAAAATATCTTAAAAACTATAAATATTTATATGATACATTCATCATTGAATTAATTAAAATAATTTTAATGCATTAAACTATTACAGTCCACGGCTAGACCAAAAAAGTTCGCACGCGCGTGTGTTTACATTATATATACATACATAAATTAAATAAAAGTTGCTAATATCGACATACTACTTTATTTTTGGATTATATTTTTTATTTCTTAAACAACCCTGGCGGAAAAATTTTTATAAAATTCTACACAAATTTAAGAAATGCTACAAAATTCTACATGAAAATGCTAGAATTCGAACACAATTTCTAAACTTTTGTAAATTTTTGTATTTTTGTTGTGCGATTTTTACGTAAATTTTTCAGTAAAATAACGTCAAACTAGAACATTCTACACATTTCTAAGTAGGTCATTCTGGCGAAAAAATTAATATAAATAATTACAAAGTTCTACTAAAAATAGAAATTTGTAGAAATTATTAGTTTTTGTTTTTAAAAAAATTTATTTTTTCTTAGATATACATGTATTTAACAACTAAAATTAATAAAAGTGTTCCAATTTCAGCATTTTGGCGTAGAATTTTGTAAAATTTTTTCCGCTAGAAAAAAATTAAATTTAAAACTTTGAAAACAAATACAAACTAAAAAGTGTCTTCTAACAGATAATGTAACAACTTCTATAATAATTCGAATTTTGCAATGATTAAATTTTTTGTAAGATAAGCACAAACAAGCATTTGACAAAATAAGAATGAAGATCTGCATAACTGAAATAATGCCACATTTTTCTTTCCTTTTTCTTTCATATAAGTAATCTCTACAAAATACAAGGGAACATAACCAAATGTCACCCTTCGATTTTAATGAACTTTGCATATGTTAAAATATAAACAAAAATAAGAAGCATATAATTTTTTATAAGTCTGATTTACACGTTAAGAGGGTAAAATCATCTTTTGAAAAAATTGGTTTGTTTTCTTTCGAAGTGAATATCGACTATAAAAGATAGAAAAAAATATTCTAAATGAAAATTGAATGGTTTTAAAAATTAAAAAACTTCCTTTTAATTTTTTAAATTGTTTAAGAAAAGTTTTAAAATTTTTTAATACTGTCATAAAGTATTTTTGAAACCGTTCATCTTTCATTTAGAACATTTTTTTCTATCTTTTACAGTTTTGACGATATTCTCTTTGAAAGAAAAAAGAAACGATTTTTTAAAAAGAGTGTTTTCTTTTTAACATGCGACTCAGCAATTATAAAAAATAACTTATAAAAAAATATCTCTTACATTTGTCTTTGGATATATTTTAATATATCCAAAACTTATGAAAATCGGTGGACACTTTGTTGAGTTTTCTTGTTAGAAGATAAAGTTGTATTACATATAAGGTTTCCTAGAAGTTTTTCACTTTAGTCAAACATTTCTTGTCGATTTATACAAATACCTTATGTTCTGCAAGATGTAACTCAAGCATTATATAAACGTCAGATTAGATTACTAACTTAATATATAGATTTCATATAATGATTCCTTTTAATATTTTATCTTATATCTTTTACTATCTAATAATTTTACTTTTCAACCTCTAGCAAAGCATAAATTATTATTTACCTTTAGATTTTTCTTGTTTTGGAAGATCGAACCAAAGCTATCAATAGAACTTACTCAGAACTTGATCGATTCAACCGTTGTTAAAATCCGATAATCTCGCTTACAAGTTGTCGACTTGGATACAATACACTCGGTCTTGCACTACGCGCTCAGCCGGCTAAGCGCTTGTGCGTTGTTTCCCCACCATCCATTTCGCAATGAGGCAACAGCTCGAAGCTGAAAAGGCTATGCGCTCACGTGACGCGAAAAACTACTGTGTCTCTTGATAGATTATTTCTTTAGTTATCATACAATAGAGAAGAAGATATTATGAGCACTTATTTGTATTTTATTTAATAACTTTAATAAATAATATTTATTATAAATAACAATATTTATTACAAATATTTATTATAAAACAAATTTATTAAATTTAGAGTTACCTTTTTATCATTGTTATGTTGACGATAATGTACTGGCTGCACCGACGGAAAAGATTACAGATTGTAAATGTTTTTAATCGATACCGTCTTCGTTTCACTTTGGAGATAAATAGAAATTTAAGTTTTCTGGATCTTTTACTGAGGGTGGAGGATGGCACGATTGTCATAAATTGGTATTACAAAAAACTTTCTCCGGGAGATATTTATCATACTTCTCATATCATCCTATGCCACAAAATTGGAGCTATCCACAATCTAATGGATAGAGCTATCTTGTTGTCCTACCCAGTATTTCAGTAAAAGAATTTGGAATTCTGTATTACATTTCTTCGAGGGAATGGATATCCTCTCGAATTTATTTTCAAAACTATAAATACAAGAATAAAAAGATTCTTCAATGATAAATTGCTAAAGAAGAACCTTGTTAAAAAATGCAGCCAGGACAATGTAGACAATGAAAAAAATCTACAAAAAAATTTATAATATTTCCATATATAAGAATGATATCAAAGAGAGCATCAGCATTAATCAACAGATATATCTTCACAATTGGTCTCCCAAGGGAAATCTGCCAGAAACGGATCACCGATTTTAATAAAATTTTATGGGTGCACTGAAAAAAAAATTTACTAAGTTTACTAAACTTTGCAGTTGCAGAAATGGTTATAGGGCTATTGTAGTAAAGTTGTAATTTGGGGAAATTGGGCATTCTCGAGAAAATGACGATTAAATATTTCCAGCACCTATAGTTCTGTTACAGCTTTTAGTTTTTTTATAAGATCTAGACAAAAAAAGAACAATGACAAAATCATTTTTCTCGGAGATCGCTTTAAGTATGATGATTTTCCTAACACCGGACGTTACGCCTCTGACTCGACAATTGTTCTTCTGTAAAGGTATTATAGGCGCTAGAAATATTTAATTGTTATTTTCTCGGAAATGCCTAATTTCCACAACTTACGGCTTTACTACACTACAGTAAAGGTTTGAGTACATACTACACACTTTGAAAAAAGTTACTAAATTTTAATAAATATTAGTTTGTATATTTGCAAGAAAATATTTACTTGCGATACATAAATATTTACTCAATAAAAGAAAACCGATAGTTAAATTTAAATAGTTGTCTTTTTATTAAATAAATTTATATTTACATTTAATAAATATTTTCTTGCGAATATACAAACAAATATTTATTAAAATTTAGTAACTTTTTTTCAAAAGTGTGTAGTATTTACTCAAACCTTTACTATAGTGTAGTAAAGCCGTAAGTTGCGGAAATTAGGCATTTCCGAGAAAATAACAATTAAATATTTCTAGCGCCTATAATACCTTTACAAAAGAACAATTGTCGAATCAGAGGCGTAACGTCCGGTGTTAGGAAAATCATCATACTTAAAGCGGTCTCCGAGAAAAACGATTTTGTCATTGTTCTTTTTTTGTCTAGATCTTATAAAAAAAACTAAAAGCTGTAACAGAACTATAGGTGCTGGAAGTATTTAATCGTCATTTTCTCGAGAATGCCCAATTTCCCCAAATTACAACTTTACTACAATAGCCTCGTAACCATTTCTGCAACTGCAAAGATTGGCAACAGATTTTGGTCCGCATATGGTTCGCATACATTGTTATTTCCGATACTAATAGCAGATTTCTATTAAATATGCTACAACTTTGTTGGCAGAGTATGTGACAAATTGGCGGTGAAAAGCAAGCAAATCTGTTAAAAGTTTTGATGACAAATTTATAACAGATATTAAACAAGTTTGCTATTGTAAAAATTTTAATAATTGTCACGCAAGAATGCAACATTATGCCCTTGTCAAAATACACGACAAATTGGAAGTTGATAACAGATAAATCCGTTATATGTATTGATTGACAGATTGATGGCAGATAGTAAGCAAGCTTGCTATTACGAAAATGTCAGCATTTGTCACACAAGAATGCAACTTTAGTTGAATTCCATAAAGCGCATAATGCGCATGGCGTAATCCTTGTTGATCACTGAACGTTAAACAAGGATTAAATGTTACATTACGCATATCATGTAACGTCTATTAAACTAGCACACTAACATCATATATACAATCACATGAAACGTACAAAGGATTTAGTGCTCTTTATGTGCTAGATTATTGCTCTAATCGCGATTTTATTGCTCCAGCCGTTTAGCTAGAAATAATTTTTTTGCTAACTTTCAAAAAAGTTAGACTGCCTATTAAAAGAAAAAAGAAAATTAAAAATAAAATGCTTAAGCTGTAATTTAATGCTAATTATATGCTTTCAAAATATACACCATGAAATTTTTGTGCTCATCCTAAACAAGACAATACAAAAAAGAATAGATGATTACTTTGATGGCGGTTTCTCAAATGGGACGAGAACAAAAATGTCTTTGTGCTATTCCGAGAGTTTTTAATGGATACCGTCTTCGTTTCACTTTGGAGATAAATAGAAGTATATTTTAAGCCTACAACCAATTCTCTATCCATACATTAATTGGCACTTTATTCCTGTGTCCACGTCGGGGGCATTTTTTTTTGTCAAAGGGGTTGAGCATAAAAATCTTGTTGTGCAAATTTCGAAAGCACATAAAAAGAAGTATATTTTAAGCCTACAACCAACTCGCTATGCATACTTTAACTGGCACTTTACTCTTGTACGTGTTCACATCGGCGGTTTTTTGGTCAAAAGGGATGAGCACAAAAATTTCATAGTGTATATTTTGAAAGCACATAATTAGCACTAAATTATAGCTTAAGCATTTTATTTTTAATTTTTTATTCTTTTAATGGGCATTCTAACTTTTCTAAAAGTAAGCAGAAAAATTATTTCTATCTAAACGGCTGGAGCAATAAAATTGCGATTAGAGCAATAAATTAGCACATAAAGAGCACTAAATCCTCTGTACGTTTCATATGATTGTGCCCACGTTTGTGTGCTAGCTTAATAGACGTTAGCATGCGCTTTAATTCGGCCATTATCTCTTTATCAAAATCAATTATGCAACTAATTTGTTTATAACAATTATAACAACTATAACAATTAAGAAAGCGTCATATATGTGTCTTTTGTAATTTTTCCCGTTGAATCGATTGGCACAATCAGTTTTCCTCTACAGTCAATGTTTAACAATTTATTTATAACAATTAATTGCAAAATTGACTTTTGCAACATGCTCTTTACGTCAATAATATGTTTCATGCTCCGGTTCTATTTCCAATTGTTACTTTTTTACTATCTTTACTGGTCTGGCCATGGGCAGGAACAGGTTTTAATTATTTATATAGTTTATATTAAAAGTATTTAAAAGGTTAAATAATCAAAAGGTTAGTGAGAGTGTTCGCGCGGTACTCAAGACACAAGTTTCTTCCTGTTCAAATCACCTTTACTTCAAATAGGAGAGAGTGAGGTAAATCGGACTTAGTTGCAGTTTTTGCTCTCTATAAGACACAAATAAAGTCCGATCATAAAATTGTAGGTGGCGTTGGAAAGATAATTTAATTCCCTTCATTTTTGCTTCAGATCATTTTGACGTATCTCTCATCTGTGTTGAACTATAAAGGAAAATGTAAAAACGTTTTTTCCGGTCGGATTTGGAACTACTGGTTCCAAATCGGACCACCCCCTGGTACAAATCGGACATTCTTATTTTTACGGGTTTTTAGATAGAATTTTTAATGTATTTTTGTTAGAATTGAGTAATAACGAGTAATTTGGTGGTCAAGCATAAAAATTTTATTCAGAAAAGAAATTACTGACAGTTTATATTATTAAAATTGAAATAAAAAAAAACTCAATTAATCTGAATCTGATGATTCATGATATTTTACTGATTTTACTGTTCCTTGGACCAAATCTGACCGGCTTAATGATTTTCCATTTTTTATATCGAGAACAGTAAGTTGAAGCACTTGTATGTCTATTTTGTCTGTTTTTCGTTTATAAGTGCGGCCCATTTTTCACTAAAAAGCCAAAAAAAAAACAAATCGTGAAAAGGTTTCCTCCTTTGACATACATGAGTATATGTAGGTCCGATTTGGACACCCAAAAAAAGGTCCGATTTGGACATGGATTCTTTTAAACTTCGGAACAAATTTTACAATAAACTACAAAAGTTATTACAAAACGCTTAATATTTTTGAATTCTATATTTTTCAATTATCTTAAATCAATTATCTTTCAAATTTTTAACACCTTTTAAATAATAACCCACACAGAACAAAATATCCAGTAGATATTTAATAGATATTTACATATCTATGAAACATCCATATCTGTTATGGATATCTAATAGATATGTAATAGATTGCCCACATATCCATATCCACCAAATATCTACGGAAGATATCCACTGAATATCCATTTATTGCCCACATATCCATATCCATCAAATATCTACAGAAGATGTCTAATGGATATCTACGTGTTGTCCACATATCCATATCCACCAAATATCTACAGAAAATGTCTAATGGGTATCTACGTGTTGTCCACATATCCATGTCTACCGAATAATTACGGAGGATATCCACTGGATATCCACGTGTTAGACTCATATCCATGTCCACCGAATAACTACGGAGGATATCCATGTGTTATCCACATATCCATGTCCATTGAATAGCTACGGAGGAAATCCACCGGATATCCACATGTAGTCCACATATCCACATCCATCGAATATCTACGGAAGATATCCACATGTTCTCTACATATCCATATCCATCGAATGTCTACAGATGATATCCACTGGATATCTACGTGTTATATCCATGTCCACCGAATAACTGCGTTGTTGCTAAGCGAGAACCTTATTGTTAGGTCGGCCTGTGCAAACATCTGCGTGCATCTGTTAGTAATAAAAGAGAAAACGCTCGTGGAAAACTCCTAAGGCTGGCTCCGAGCGTCGAGTTTGTTTTAGTAAATTTTTTTCTCAGTGCATGTCTAGACAAGTAAAGATAGCCAAAAAATAACAATTATAAATAGGACCAGAACGTAAAAAAACATTA
>QKQZ01012507.1:0-40333 GCA_003595255.1 Solenopsis fugax | reverse complement strand
GCATAAAATGATGTCTCTAACGTTTCTAAACACCGCCCTCTAGAATGACAATCGATTTATCGATGAAATATTTCGATATAAAAATTTCTCTTAAAAAACCATATTAATAAAATTCCATGTTATTGTTTTAACTTTGTATAACTCGAAATGTGTATAGCCGAATAAAAAGTTAAATAACAAAAAAACACTCGAATGTATGTACATTTGTGTGATAATACACTCAAGTTTAAGAATAATGAGGAAGTATGTGTAATTAAAGGTTAAAAGTGTACCTTGAAAAAGTTTAGAAGTGCTCAAAAGTAAAAATGCTTTATAACAATTGTCAGTTATTATGTATTGGTATATTAGCATCATTAAGAAAGGATGGAGTACTAAACGAATAACTCTATAAACAATTGTTAGAATACGTCACCTAATAATGGAGATAATAGGGGTAGCCATATTGTCGACAGTAGCCATAATACTCTTTTCTCCTCTATAATATAAAATACTATTCAATTTCCAATATACATAAAAAATAATGAATTGAAATGTTTCTTGGAATAAATGTATTTTTTAAAAACGATGCACTTATCAAACAAGGTTATTGTTATTTGTTTGTTATGTGTGGGGTTTACAAAAAAATTATTTTTAATGCTCTTAATTTTTAGGAAACTAAAATTGCATCTAAATAGCTAGAAATTTCCAAAGACTAAAAAATTAATTAATGACCAAATTAATGATAATTCTGATGTGTTTAAGAGTAAAATGAATGACTCGACCGTTACAAAGTATAATAAAGTTTTATAGGTAGACTTTTATTTTATTTATATTCTTTTTTAAATGACTAATTCAATCCGTTTAATTTATTTATATTTTTACCGTTTGATTTTATATGTATTTATTTATTTCCATTGTTTGACACAATTTATTTTTATTTGTATTTTTTTATGTATTTATTTATATTTTGACCGCTTGGCCTTTTATTATACTTCATTTACTAGCTAGACTTATTGTATATTGTTTATCTTGTATTAGCTTAGGTGTAGTATCTATGTTTCCTCTATTAATGTTTTTGTAATTAAATATATGGAAGTTTAAAATATAATATATTCGTATCCAAAGCTTCATTATGTTTCTCTCTCATCAGTCTTTCTAGGTGAGTCACATTTATAACTCATTAAAAAGTTTGGTAGTTATCTTAATGAAATTAATGTATACGTTTATAGAGAAAATTTTTCATTACCAATGATTCGAAAGCCATTTCGGATCTGGCAAATCGTTAGTGACTCAACCGTGATTTGACCGGTGTGTTGAGGCTAAATTAATTAATTTGAATTCTATAATATTGTATGCTGAGGATGACTCCAAAGAGAGTTGAAAGTTTGTGATTGATATCTAACAAGAAGATCCTTTTTAAATATTGTTGCGCTTTTTTAACTGCACCTTGAACTTTGATTAACTTTTTGGGAGTATTGTTTTATTAACTTTCGAGAGTCCAAATTAAAAATTTGTTTTATCATAAATGCTCGAATTACATAATAATCTCTGCTTTCCTTTACACCGCATTTGATGAATATAAAGTTCGTGATATGTTTGTGAACGTTCATTCAAAATTATTTAAACTCGACTATTCGTTTCTGCAGTTGACATCCTCGTGTGAGAAGTCGACTTGAATGAAATAGAGAAAAAAAGAAAGACAGGAAATGAGAAAGTGAGAATGAAGGAAGAGAGCGGAATAAGGTAATGCTTCTAGTAATGATTCAAGAAACGTGAAAATTGAAAATAATGATGATTTTCTTCATTTTGCTTCACTTAACATTATCGATTCTTTCATCCATCATTTCAATTACAGATTGTGAGTTGGAAGTGGATCGAAACGTGACTCTTTGCAATTCTTACATACATACATATATACATATATTTTTTTATTTTAATATATCAATAATTTTTCAGTTATAAATCATTCAATTTTTTCGTGAAAATATAAAGATACATTAAAAACTTTATTCTTCAGATAAGTGTGACTTATACGTACACAATAGATTTCGTATATCAGTTATAATAGGATTTGTAGGGATCGAACGTTATAAAGATGCTTTATATTATGTAATTGTTGTCGATGAGTTGTCAAAAAAAAATGAATAAAATTTTCAGAGCAATTTAATTGTTGTTGGATAATTTTTATCTGCTGCTCAAGATAAAATGTCGATACAATGTAAATAAAAGTAGATAAAAATGTAAAAGTGCAATATGTATGCTTTCTCTCGTTTAATGTCAACCGAGTAAAGCATTTGATCGAACATTGATAATAGATAAATGTTCTAATAGTATATTTATATCATTGTTTTTTTGAAAATTAAACGTTTCTTACTTCTGTATTCAATCGTAAAGAGCGATTTAATTTTACTTGGTGATAACATCAAGTATCGCTCACTCATGTGTCCGCCGTGGGTTTTTTTGTACTTTCGAGTATCTCTGGTGGTCACGCCGATGGCCGTTTGCGCCAAAAAAAGCAAAAAATTATGCGAAGTGTATTTTAAGAGAAAATAAATAAAAAATTGAAATCTCTCTCTTATCCCTTTCTAGATACTTATAATATTATTTCTATTTTAAAGAATTCTTTTTCTCGGGAATAATTACTTTTTTGCATAACGTTATTGATGAATACTTTGAAGACACAAACGTTTCTTCAGAAAGATTGTACTATTGAAAAAGAGGAAGAAAGAAAAAGACATTGATAGTTAGAAGACAAAGATAGTTTGAAAAAAATATTAAAACTTATTCGTAAATAGCTTATACATGCTCATACAGAATTGACAAAACATTTAAAAATATTGGGAAAATACTTTTACGTAGCTTAACATACATATACTAACAATAAGTGTATTAGTATATGTAATTTCAGATTTACTGTGTAAAATTTTTTCAATTTTAACTGTGAAAAAAGTTTGTTAAGAAATATAATGAATATAATAATATTGAAAAGAACGGAGTTGAAATTACAAATAGAAATCCTAGCTCAGCAAAGGGGATTTTGATATGCACTTGCATCAATTTCAAAATTATCTTCGTTGTAGTATTATGTTACGTGCAATAAAAAATAATTATACAAAATTTTAAATAATTTAGTCGAAAATGCGTTAATCTATAGCTGACCTATGTATTTTTAGCTATAACACACGTAAATGAAGTTTTCATGAAAAATAGCGCTTTTATCTAATCCACGCTGTTGATTACGTTACTCTTTTCCTATATTTGACGTCGCCCTTCTTTCCTCTTTTTCTTCTTCCCTCCATTCCATATAATACTGTTCCACTTACTTGACGCGTTCCCTATTTTTCACTACTCCATTTTCCTTTTCCATCTCTCACGCAAACACTTTCTCGCATCGTCTCCCTCTTTCTTTTTCACTCTTCCCTTTCTTACAGCATCCTTTTCGCAACCTTTCACGTTGCACTTTCCAGTTTACCCTTCCTTTTTCTTTTCTCTCCTTTCTTTTTCGCTCCCTCACTTCGCACAACTTTCCATCTTCATTGCAGGCTCTGGGCCATGAAACGCATGTAAGCGAAATGCCGCGGTATGAAGGCTCGAGCAATTAGCGGAGAAGGTAATTTATCAGGCAGTAGCGCTCGGTTCTTTGAAGCGTCGCTGGGAGTAAAGAGGAGCGTCATTACTCATGCGCGCAAGCCGTAATCTTAATAACGGCTTTACCCTCTGGTTAGACGAAGGCTCGCGTAGACGAAAGTGCTTGCTTCCCCTCTCTCTCACCCCTTTTTTTTGTCGATGGCCCGCGTCGATGCCTATTTCCTCTTTTGGATTTCACTTCGTCGCAGAGTTGTAGAATCAAAATACATCTGTATTCATTCGAAATTAATATTCTACAATCATACGTCTTGTGCGATTACGATGTTACGATAATCTCGAACGCTTTGGAGCTTGATTCTTTTACCGTAATAAGTGTTAGCCAAATACTTTTTACATATATCTAAATATTCTAATTAAACAAGAGGAATTGGAGGTGTTAATTTACATAAAAATTAACGATTATCCAATGGTAATGCCTTGGGTAATGCTTTTCATCAATTACTTTATTATTGTGTTAAGTCTTCTCAATAAAAATTTAGCATTATATGATATTTAATTTAAAAGAATTAAATGTATAATAAAAAAATATATAATATATAATAAAATTGTTTTCAACTAAAAATAGTTTTATTTTAAAAAAACCACGTTTTTTAAAGACACTGTTAATGAACACTGTGTAAGAATTTTTATTTCTTGTTCAAAATATTGTATTGTTGCAGTTATATAGTAATAATATTAATTGCTTTTTTATAGTTTGTAAAAATACACAGATTTCATTATTCAAGTAGAAAATAAAATTGCATTTTCAGATTTAGACGATAAATTGTAGTTGTTTTGTGATAAGTGTATATAATTCAACAGTCACCTTTTATTATTTATTATTTTATTCTTTACTATAATTTTTATTGGACACACATATTTTAAGATAATTAAACATTCTTAATCATACATTTATTATATTCTCATTATGAAAATGATACTTGTTGTTCTTGCTAACAACTTTAAGCTTTATTGTTCAAAATAGAATATAAAATTATTTGGATAATGAAATTAATCTGACAAAGAATAAACATCTACTTATATTGATGGGTTAATGCGCCGAAATTAAAACAGTATGACAAAATTCAAAAGTATAACAATTTTAGCATATTTTTGAATCTATTCAATGTAACATGCAAATAATACGTATCAATAGTGTGATATATTTATATCTCTATATTAAATGTAGGAAAGCTGTAATAAATGTGTCATCTTTGATGTAATAACGTTAAATTGACAAAATAACAATGAAGCATATATTATGTTGCAGAGGACAAGTACGAATGTATGGGGCGAATGGATGGGCGTGATGCATGGTGACGAAGTGGAGTACGTCTTTGGGCATCCCTTGAATAAGTCTCTAGAATACACTGACGAAGAACGAGATCTGTCTTTGAGAATGATTCACTACTTCTCTCGATTTGCATACACAGGGTAGGTATTATGTATCTTACATGTCATACAACATTGTGTATTTGTTTGTTAAAGTGTAAAGATTTGTCATATTTATTCGATATAATAAACAATGTTATATTATATTACATTACCTATCGTAAGGACAAAAAAATTATTATAATATTACAAGAAATTGCTATACCAATATTAAATATTTATTATATGCATACAAGGGTGAATTGAAAGTCTCTAGAATGTTAGTAAATAACTTTCGTAAAAGCGCGCTGACATCAGTCAATCAGTAAGTCGCGCTCATCAGGTAAAAAGTTAATTATCCATCGTTTGACTGTTATTCACGGAGAAAAGTCTAATACTGCAGACATGTGCATAATGGTTACAAAGTAAATTTGGAAATCGATTTATTTTTACGTAATCGCAACGAATATTAAAAGTGTATCAAGATGAAACAATCTACACAATTATTCTACACAATTTATTACTAAAACTGTATTTTTTGTTTTATCGACTTTTGAAAGTGAAATAAATTAAAAATTTTTTTCTTACATCAATACGCGTTTCACGCTTATTTTTGGAACTGCTACTTCTTTATATTCCAATACACAGCAAAGTGAAAAAGAAGAATTGATTAAGCGTGAAAATGTTTAAACTCGATTTTTAAAGCTTTAAATTTTGGAAATTGATGTAAATAAAGATAAAAATTGTTTAATTTGTAGCAATTTCTAAGAATTAGTTTATAGATTGCTATTTGCTCGTTTTGAAATATTTGCACAATTCATTAATGACGCAGCCATCTTTACTTTTTATCCATCTGTCTTTCAGGATGCCAACAGTAACTGAATCTGAATGGCCACCTTATACAAGAGACCATCCAAAATATTTTATTTGGAATGCAGAAAAAAGTGGGTTTGGTAGAGGTCCTCGCACAACAGCTTGTGCATTTTGGAATGAGTTTTTGCCACGTCTAAAAGGGGTTCCTGGTACGTAACAAAAATAAGAAAATAAAATATTCTTTTCTCCCCGTCTGCAAATTGCATGACGCTGATTAAATTTTAGAGAGAGAGAGAGAGAGGAGGGGTGGGTTTAAGGAAAGGAGAAAGTGAGATACGTTCTTATCCTTTATTAACTTTGTACTTAAACTTATTATTTGCAGATCCCACACCTGAAGCATGTAAGAGCGCAATGGCGTCAAGCGTTTCTGCGGGTGTCGGCGGACTGCGTGGTTCATCAACGATCATATCCATCCTCTTACTTCCGGTGCTGATAGTATATAGATTCATATAAGCGATCACTCATCCATGTCGACAAACCCTTTTCATGGCTGGCAGGTACCTGACTGGGCAGAAAAGTTCCATCGGCGCTACCGTCCGACAAACAGGTCCTATAATGAGCGTTGTTTACGCTTCAGGGTCGCATTAGCGGTCGTCAACCATTCGTAGATCGATAGGTCGCCGTAGGACGTATGCTACCATCGTATAGCAATAGTCCGTCTTCACTGTGTCGTTATGTCATCGGCACTGGTAGCACAGCGCGACGTTTGCGAATGATAATCAGATGCTCCGCGTCTCGACGTGGTGCATTCGCCGTTTCAAGGTAGCCATAGATTTATACCACGCCGCGATCCACGACTGAAGACTAAAGATACTCGGCAACTGCCCGAGATGGATCCCGACGATCGACTTCTGCACAAGTCGATTTGATTTCGACAATTTGCACTTGGGCATGTATACTCCATCTTCGTGCAGCTTCATCGATTTGGTTCCGGCTTTGGCTCCAGTTCTTTTCCAGTTCATTTTTGTTATATCCCCCTCCCCCTAGAATTCACTCTCGTCGATTCTCCTCGATCGATAAATCCCTTGATTTAATCTTAGTTCTACATCATCAGATTGATAACTTGAGATAATGTGAGATGCATAGATATACATAGCTATACTGTCAAATACGCGAAAATTTATTTTGCAATCTCGTTACAAATATTTTTCTGAAATAATAAACAAATCTGAAAGTAGAGTTTTACAAGCAGTACTCTAAATTATCGGTGGCGATTGACCTAAGAGTTTTCTGATTGATCGTAAGAAATGGCACTTGCATGTGCCAACAATGCAATAAAAAAGGATTAATAGATATTGTCACATTTCGTATAGACTCGAAGAGAGCTATGATTAAATGGAGCGATGATTAAATGGATGATCGTTATTCATTGTTCGACAGATGTGAGAAAGGTAAATGGCGACCTATCTCGATCTCGTGGCTAATATGCAATACTTGATGAATTATGTAATTGGCGATTGAACGTGACATATAATTTCAAGATTTGTCAAGTTCTCAACGATCAGATTAAACGCGAAAATTCAATTTCCATCAAATACGGACAGCAATAAATTCGGTAATATATTTGTAACGGGTTCGTAAGATAAGCCGTAATAACGGTGCGAAGAATCTTTTCGTTATCAATTGTAAGAAACCAACTGCGATCGATGCAACATCTTTTGTAATATATTTGATCTCTTACAACTAATTTTCAATGTAATCGATCAAGTTTTATATGCAATATCAATTCCAGAGCAGGAAGCAAAAGATGAAAGAGAATGATGAAGATAATAAATAAACGAAGCGTAGCTAAAGTAAAGTGACCGGTATGGAAGGACGCGGTTATTAACTCTGAACTCAGTAAGATAGAAATCGAATGATTAATAACACGTCGCGATTTTTACCGTCAGCATCAATTACGAGAGAGAGAGAGAGAGAGAGAGAGAGAGAGAGAGAGAGAGAGAGAGAGAGAGAGAGAGAGAGAGAGAGAGAGAGAGAGAGAGAGAGAGAGAGAGAGAGAGAGAGAGAGAGAGAGAGAGAGAGAGAGAGAGAGAGAGAGAGAGAGAGAGAGAGAGAGAGAGAGAGAGAGAGAGAGAGAGAGAGAGAGAGAGAGAGAGAGAGAGAGAGAGAGAGAGAGAGAGAGAGAGAGAGAGAGAGAGAGAGAGAGAGAGAGAGAGAGAGAGAGAGAGAGAGAGAGAGAGAGAGAGAGAGAGAGAGAGAGAGAGAGAGAGAGAGAGAGAGAGAGAGAGAGAGAGAGAGAGAGAGAGAGAGAGAGAGAGAGAGAGAGAGAGAGAGAGAGAGAGAGAGAGAGAGAGAGAGAGAGAGAGAGAGAGAGAGAGAGAGAGAGAGAGAGAGAGAGAGAGAGAGAGAGAGAGAGAGAGAGAGAGAGAGAGAGAGAGAGAGCGAGAGAGAGACTCTTTTAAAAAGATCTTTGAGAACTCATCTTGCTTTTGATAAAGAAACGTTAAATTAAATTAAGTCGGTGGAGCAAAATTAAATGCACATCTTGAATTAAAACAAGTGTTTTACAATCAGCTGATTGTGTCAGTTGTATCTATGTCTGACAATATATTGATGATAAAAAATAATTCCATAACAAGAGAAAAGATTTGACGAATATTTCAATATTTAGTAATTGAATATATCAGTAAATATATGAATTTGAAAGAGTATGATCCATTATCAATTGTATATTATAATTGAATATTTACAATATATAAGTAATTTCCTTGCAAAAGGAACAAAATGAAATTTTTTAAAAAGTATAAATAGCTCACGTCGCCAAAAAACAAAAACACCCATCAATTTTATTAAGAGCATATTATAGTCTTTACATTATTAAATTAAGTCCTCAAACTATAAAGAGATAATATTAATTCAAATATTTGTCTTTAATAATTATTTTAAGAAGAATAATAGTATTATATTCTCACTATTCGATAATCTAACAATAAATTATTTTTATATCTTTTAAAATCACTTGAAGACCTAATAGATAATAATAATAATAATGATCTGCTAATCGCAATTATTGCACAAACTATCGGCCTTAAAAAAATGCCTTTTTGCATATATTTATTTGCAAATTTTTATTTAAAGTTTAAGAAAATCAATGAAAAAAATTAATAAGTTTAAGTCAATTGATACGTTTTACGTGAAAAGTTATATTTTTATCTGATTGTTTAACAGCTCTGTAATAAATTTCATTTTGCTCTCCATAAATCATCACACAATGAGTAAAGTACGCGCGCGCGCGCGCGCGTGCATACGTATGCGTGTGCGTATATTCGGACGTATATGGATACTTGAGAGATTTTTATCCCGCGCGCGGAAAAATAGAAGATTAATACATTCCAAAAGTTATAAAAGTGAAACATGTACATTTAACGAATGAAATAATTTTAAAATTTTCAATTTCCACATGCTTGAACGAACGTAGGACTCATTATAATTAAGTATAATACATCTTGTATAGAGGGTGAGATAATTGTCCAACTGTTTGACACTTTGTAAAGATGCTCATTCTTCATTTTTCATAATTCGTGAATCATATAAATACATCGCCATAAAACTAAATAAGTCGTTTGCCACAATAATACATTCTAAAACTAAATAAATTGCAAAAAATAATGCAAACGAGAACGAAATTAATATTTATCGTATAAGATTTTCAGTTACCCAATAATTATAACAATTTAGTACTGATTTGTTATCCATTAATTTAATCGATGCAATCGTATGATTGATGATTGAATTAGTGAAGATATCACCCAACCAAGAACATTCATTTGAAGCATACCTTATTATTGCCAGCGTGAGAAGAAACGAATAATATGGTATACACTATACAATATCTACAATACTATCCTCATCAGAACAAATTACAATGTCATCATATCTGACCGTTCATTTTCTCGGGGTTGATCGTTTCGATGTCAATACAGTGCTCTTGTCCAAGGTAACTTTGACCGAATATCAAGAATTCCGCAATTTAACGCTGAAGCAAACTCCGAAAAGCTTAAGAGTATCTCCCGGAAAAGAAAAAAGGGAACAGACAAGTCCTTATACTTGTATGCACTATGCTTAGCTTTGAGTTGAAAAAATAAAAATAACGAAGATCGATGTATTCCCGCGAATTTTAAATATTGTTTTTTAAAAGCTACATATGTATATGCTACTTATGCAGAATTAGACAAATTTGCCTATCGTATACTGTTGTGTTGAAAAAGTTTGGAAACTGTAATAAATACGGAAGTGGAATTTGACATCGGATTACGAACTTGGTTTTCCGATATCATTCTCCGAGTTTACATACGAGAGCATCTCGTTTAACCACGTTGCGATTGGCAGTCACTCACAATGGCCGGTGTCTAGAGTTTTTTCACTGCTCTAGCGCTGTGAGGGTTGGTAGTCAATCGCAATGTGGTCAAAAGACTCTCCCCTTTCATGCAGATCGAAGACCTTGAAGTTAATTTTGCGCATTTGTTCGAGAAAATTTAAAATTGCATGATTGAGCGCATGATTGGTGATTCGATCGATGTGCATTATAAATCATGACTCGTTGAGGGTGTCGAAAGGAGATCCGGAATCAAAACTTGGTTTACCCGTGTTATTATAGATGACGTCTCAAACTATTATTTCGGATAAGATAATGGAGGTAAGTGCGGCATGTCAGTTCCCAAATACATAAATACGTTAGGGTTTAAAAGTTACGAGTGTGAAGGAGAATTAAGACTCTTAATACCTTTAATGCTTCTTCACGTTAAAAATAATAAATTTGCATGATTGATTAATAAATTAGCAATATATTAGCAATATGCTTATATTATATTAATTTTTCAAATTATGTCATAAATGCGCGGTATACAAACTTTAAATATTATTGTACACGTAAGTGCATTCACAATTCGTACAACATGATTGGCATTCAAAATAATAAATTTTTCGAATTAGACAATCCACTTGCACTAATTATCTTTTTTGAAATAATAGACAAGTACAATTGCAAAATAGAAAGATGATAATTTGACAAACCTAATGAAGATTATTTATGCATGAAAGATAAAAATTTGAAATTTATGCTGTTACGAATGTTAATTCTTTTTAATGGAGATTGAATATTTGCAAGAGAATATCTATAAGAATAATGATTATTTTGTGCGAAAAATGGAAAGAAAAAAGACAGGATGACTCGTGAAATGCAACATCATATATTTTACACCTGAAATTTTAAGTCAATAATAAAAATTAGTAGAAGGAAATGCGACGGAAATGCTATTAAGATGATGATATAAAAAAAGATTCAAGATTATACCCGTCGAAGTTATTGTCTGAACAATGTGGACGAAAGCGGTATAGTTTTTGTGTGACGCGTACAAAAGCAAGAACTGCAAAAAAAGTATATGTATATGTTTAATATAACACGTATGAATGAGCTGAAAATGATTATAGCACGACTGCATACGCGCGCGCGCGCGCGTGTGTGTGTGTGTGTGTGTGTGTGTGTATACGTGCGTGCGTGCTTCTATGAGTACGCGTATGCACGAGATAAAATTTAACTACACACTCAAGTTATGGTAGCGATAATATTTGGTAACACAATTCGGAAAAATCTCTAGCGAGTTCCAAATTAACTTGAGCATTCTAATTGTCTTTCTTTTTGTGTTTTTCAAGTGTTGAAATCTGGCGATTGATTAAGCCCCACGTGAATACGTAAATAGCAATATATTGTTTGATCTCATAATTGATTAATTATCATAGATCCAAATTCATCTGCAGGAATTATGTGAAAATATTAGTTACGTTTTTTAATTTAAAAAAATGTTACATTTTTGTATAAAATGAAAGCGTATTCGCGCAATTATTAAGTTATATGGTCACAGTTAGTGACTATAAAACTTTAAATGTAAGCTTGTATTTCGGCAAGTTAGTAGCAGACAGATTTGCTCATGATTCTCACGTCATTGTATTTACATATGCATGTGACGTATGTACAGGGGTGTCCTATATGAATTAATCTATATTAAAGTATGCGGTATGTTGTATAAAAGAAAATTAGGTAAGAAGCGAAAATGATTAGAGAAGCGTGATTATAATAGGCATTGTTAAATACTTCATATATATTGATATTCAACTTTGGATTGATTTGGATATTTATTTAAAATATACTAGATATATGATCCTTTTATGAATTTGCCCATAGTCAATTTTAACATAACAACAAAAATAAGATATATTAATTTTGGTTAGACGTTACATATCTACAAGTAAAATGTGCTCTGAAATATTTCAGGAAATGAGAGCTGGTTGACTTAATTCAACACACGTGTCAAGTATATACGAGTGACTGTTTCAACTATAAGAGAAATTTAACTTGATACTAGATTTTGGAAGGGAAATTTCATTTTGTTTTGTGCTTCTGGTAGCGACACTAGAATTTATGTTGCTTTGTTATTTGTCAGTTCGCGCGTTGCTATTATATTCAAACATCTTGCATACATATCGTGTAGTAGCGTTTATGTCTGAACGAATTGAACGTCTCTGTTTTGTGATTTGAAATAGATATCTGTATAAATTTCTCGAGTGAAAGAATATTATTTAGGACAAGTATTTTGTAACTCTTTTAAAAATGCCTTACTTAAAAATTTGCTTTTCTGAGCCTCTAAATATATTCTCTCTCTTTTTGTGCACATCTTATCTCTCAAGTTTCCAAAATGCTTTTTCTAAATATCATTTACATTAACATTATTTATTTACTGATTTATTACGTATTAGAGACGTATTACTTATTAAAGATTATAATAATGAACTTAATATGATCGTGCACAAGTAGGAGGAGAAGGTGATGGTATTATGGCTACTGTAGGTATTATGACCACTCCTATTATATATATTTCCGTTACTAAGTGACGAATTGCTAGTAATTACTTATGGAATTATTTGTTTAGTAGTCTGCTGTTATGTAATGGCGCTATTTAGTCAATACATAATAATCGACAATTGTTATAAGACATTTTTACTTTTGAGCATTTTGAAACTTTTTCGAGATACATTTTAACACTTAATTACACATACTTCCTCATTGTTTTTAAACTTGAGTGTATTATCACACGAATGGATGTACACTCGAGTATATTTTTGTAATTTAACTTTTTCTTCGGCTGTACATATTTTGAGTTACGCAAAATTATTCAGTAGTACAGCACTTTGTTAATATGACTATCCAAGCGTGTTTGTAATATGGCTATTATCGAGATTTTTATATCGAAATATTTCTTCGATAAATCGATTGTCACTCTAGAGGGCTTGATTTTTCAGAAACATTAGAGATATTATTTTATGTTTGTTGTTTACCGAATATTAAACAAGGATAAAATATACTCGGATGCATCTGGTGATTTCAAGCAAAACAAGTCACGATCAACGTCAACATGACTAAAGTAAATCGTGAAAGTGATTGATCAAAAGGTGATTCTTAACCCTTAAACACATAAGTGGGTCTGGGAGACCTTCCCGAAAAAACTTTATTTTTGTGCTGTTTTATTTTAGTTGAGCAACGAAGTTAGTCAATCATATCGGTCGATAGTGGAGACTTCAAACTTTTTTTCCACCTAGCCCGAATCTTCTTTCTCATTTCGTCTTCACACAGCAAGCGATCGAATTTTAGGAGAATTTTCAGCAGTGTGTTTAAGGGTTAATAATCATTTTGCAGTCATTTTGACGTCATTTTGATGTCGTGATGACTTTTTGTTTTACTAAGGATAGATTTTTAATATCGGCAATAGGAAGATTATGTGTAAATTAATGTGCAAAATTTTGTAATATTTTTTTTTTCTAAATAGAGCTATTAGTTAAAAGTCTAAAAGTTTGTTTTGTGAAAACTGTCCTTTAGACATTTTATGATTTATTTTATAATTACAGTAAGTCAGAGCATGTACTTCTATCTATTTTAAAACTTATTTTATTGTTGCTCTTTCTAACAATTTATTTTTAAAAAATATACATTTTGTAATAAAATATTGTATATTTTTTAAAAGTAAATTGTTAAAATATTAAATTTGTTTAAAACTAATTTTTTAAATTTATTTTTGGGGTAGCCATATTACCACCTCTGTTCCTCTTCGACTCATTATGCAGTGTTGTCACATTTTTATAAATCATATCCTAAGTAATAAAAAATTTATAATTTTGAGTTTAGAATCTATTAAATAACACTTTGATCAATATTATATTGGATTCCAATATAATACGTTTAATACAACAATAGTTCTGTCTTTAACATTACATTATTTATATATGTATAATTTGTTATTCGTGATGGACGAATGTTAAACTTTAGTCATATTTGATTTTTAATGACACTAATTTGTATATTCGTGTGTATGTAAATATTATATTTATTTTTCAATTTTGACAAAGTATTTGACTGATCTTTTACGAAACATGGCTAATTAGTTGTTTCTCGATTGACACTTTCTCAATGTAACTTACGTGCGAATATTTCACGAACGCAGCCTGAAATATTTCAAAGTCCATTTATGACATGCGTTACTTTATATATATATATATATATGCGAAATTATTCAATGATAATTCGTGAACAAATGAGGTAATTGTTAAACAAGGACTCTTTAATACAGTCTAAATTTTGCTATAATTTACAAAAAATTAAAGCGTATCGGAAATACGATTCTTCCATTTCTTACATATCATCTATATAGAATATATGTAGATGCGTGCGAGTGAACACGAGTCATGTGTATGTATATGGAAGGGAAGAGAGATATGTATGCACGTAAACGTGTAACAACATTGTTATGTCAACATCATTTGCAGGGATTACTAATGGACAACTGCAATCGATGAGACTCGTTCTACCAATCGTTAATTAAAAGAAAAGAGTTGAAAGAAAAAGAAAAAGAGAAAACACGCATTATTCCTATATATTAAAAAAATGATTACAATTCGAAATTTTATTCTCCCATATTTAATGAACAAAGCTTTGTTATTATATTATTTGGGAAGCTAAGACCAAAGAGTGGTATTAATTTAATAATACCGAGAGAAATATGAAAACGCGTTTGTAAATTGCTGTATTATACTATTTGATTTAGCTACATATGTCATTATTATTATCTTGAGCTTTCTACCATATGTATAAAGCGCATAAGAAAAAAAAAAAAGGAATTTCTTTTATTACAATATTAAGAAAGAGGAAAGAAAGGGAAGAAGATAGAAGAAGAAAAAAAAAGAATTATTTATATGTATTATACCCCATTACTTTTCTAATACTAATAGCATTCATAATTTACGTATTTTTACGCTACCCATTTTCTAACTTTTCATGAAAACGATTTGTCATTTTATATAGAAATGTGTATTTGAAATTATCCCCGATTCAAAGCACGATCTGCGTAGCACTTGATCTACAGAAAGATGGAAAATTTTTATAATGGAAAATACTCGTTATTTTACCTAGCAAAGAATAATATATAGAACTTATACGATGAACTTGTGTGACAACTATCGCGGCGACGCGCGACGCGGCGTAAAATTGTGCAAAATCGATAATCGCGCATAGCATCGACCAGCCCATTTTTCAGAATTTGTCCTTTTTGAGCACCTTAATGCCCATCAAAGAGCGAGTTACGAGCAATTTAAGCGCGGCGGATGCACCGCCATTAAATCGTTCCCTTGAAATCCAGTGATGGATCACAAAGGCATGACCTCATTTCCCTCCGATGGCACTGTCGGGAGTACCAGGTGCACCTGCACAACTTTGTCACTCTGATGAGCAATCTGTCGCCACGTTCTTGCATCAACGAATAATATGACTAGAGATACTGAGCGAATTTAATTGCACCGACGTATCTAATAGAAATTATATTGAAGTCTTTAATATCGAAAAACCGATTTTTAGACTTCTTGAATGGGAAACCTCTCGAATTTGTTGATGAAACAAGAGATTGTTACAATAATGAGCTTTCGCTCTTACAATTCAAGTGATAATATACATCTATAGCACATAAAGAGATAGATTATTAGTAAAGAAAGATATACTGTTTATACATAAAAAAAGAGAAGGATCTATTCATGATTAATGTCATGCAGGTAATATACAATTTCAATAATACGGAATATTTTTTGAGAAACGATTTGAAAATCTCTGATTGATGTATACGTTTGATCGTGTTGTTTAAAAACATTAACAAAGAATATTGATGCATCTATTATAATTCCAACATTAAGCCACCAAGAATAAAGAGATTTGTATCTTGTAAATTATGCTTTAAAGGAAAAAATTAACAACAAACTCTTTCCATTATATATTGTTTCAAACGTTATTGATTTTATTCCACAATAACAAAATTTTTACGTAATCAATTATGTAATTACAGTATATTTTATATCAAAATCCCGAAAATGTGCACACAATTATATTATATTATTATAGTCCTATTTAATTATAAAGAAAGAAAAATTATAATGAAATCGATAAATCCAATTAAGAAATATACGATGAAAAATTATGGAATATACTGTATAAAGATTCTCGCAGTGTATATTCAAACGCATGAAAGAAGCGAAGAAAGAAAAAGAATGACACACACACACACACACACACACACACACACACACACACACGTACATATATGTATGCGTTTAATCTCGGAATAAGATAATGTTAATGTTAATAGACTGTGTAGCGTTCAACACACAATGAAGGATTAATATATCCTCACACATATCATTAGATAGTTCTTCATTCACAGAAGCGTTTCATGAAATTAACTTTAGAATCAGTGCCTCGACGAACGATATTCGAGGATCAGTTGTGTAGAATGACATACGAATATTATGCTTCATTACTTATGAAACAATATCCGTAAGACGGATTTTATAAATCCCTTGTACAAAATTCCATATCATTTGAAAACATTTCATGAACAGTATTTTTCACAAATTATATGTCAAAGACAATTTTTATTTTTACATTGTATTATGTGTAAGATTATTTCTCGCTGCTAGTATAATAACAAATAAGAATTTAAAAAAACCGATTTAATTTATCTAAGTAAATGTAATACTTTCTAGTTTCATAATGTTCTCTTGGAGAATATTGATATATATTATACTTTCGATAACATAAACTGATTCCTAAATGTGTATATATTCCACATTTCGATCGCATGTGAAACAAAATCCATATAGCGAACTGATGATATTTTTATGACACAGTATCTCAAATGAAGACGTAATAGATGTAAATGTGATATTCAACTCCAAATATTCTTTATATAATGTTACCTGCAATTAGTTGGAAAATTGTTTATAATTTGTTACAATAAAACAATGTTTTTCGAAAAGTTATTTAAATTTAAAAGTTTGTTCGCATTTATGAAACAAACAAAGATAATTTTGCGTTTAGAAAATAATGAATATAACTTCTTAGTTTCCGTCGTTAGAAGTACATAGATCATAGTATACATTAAATAGCTTGTTACCATTTTATCTTTAGCTCTTCAATTTTGATTTTTTATTTATTGTATAGGACAGTTTACGATCATACAAATATTAATAATTTCTCTCTTTCCTTTTCTCTCTCTCTCTCTCTCTCGATTTTTTAATATTACACTGAATATAATATATAATAAAATATTACATTTATTATATAGTAAGAGAGAATATCCTCTCTCTATGTATAAGAATTCTTTAATATGAATTGATATTACACGTTAATTAAAATAATAATTATTTTTTAAGGCAAATTTGACAAATCCAATTATATATACTATTCGTAATCTACAATGAAGATGTGAGCGGAACAAAATTTACAAAGCTAATTTTATATTTAAATATTATTTAAAATTATTATTTGATTGATTTTAATATTCAAATTGTTTATCTCTATTTCAAACAGATCGTTCCTACTCGAGCAACAAAATAAAATTAGTAAGTTGTATGCGATATATAGAAATTATAAATGTTCTGTATTTTTGTGTAAAATTTAAGTAGGATGAGAAGATCGCTTCTATTCGACGTTCAAATAACATACATATCGGACATCAGTGAGATAAAAAGATAGAGACATAGAGTTAAAAATAGAAATGGAGATATAAATAGAAATAAAAATAGGAAAAGTGTGAGTAAATGTGTAAAAAGTGTGTGAATATGCATGAGCGAGTGTGTATGTGTGTGTGTGTGTGTGTGTGTGTGTGTGTGTGTGTGTGTGTGTGTGTGTGTGTGTGTGTGTGTGTGTGTGTGTGTGTGTGTGTGTGTGTGTGTGTGTGTGTGTGTGTGTGTGTGTGTGTGTGTGTGTGTGTGTGTGTGTGTGTGTGTGTGTGTGTGTGTGTGTGTGTGTGTGTGTGTGTGTGTGTGTGTGTGTGTGTGTGTGTGTGTGTGTGTGTGTGTGTGTGTGTGTGTGTGTGTGTGTGTGTGTGTGTGTGTGTGTGTGTGTGTGTGTGTGTGTGTGTGTGTGTGTGTGTGTGTGTGTGTGTGTGTGTGTGTGTGTGTGTGTGTGTGTGTGTGTGTGTGTGTGTGTGTGTGTGTGTGTGTGTGTGTGTGTGTGTGTGTGTGTGTGTGTGTGTGTGTGTGTGTGTGTGTGTGTGTGTGTGTGTGTGTGTGTGTGTGTGTGTGTGTGTGTGTGTGTGTGTGTGTGTGTGAGGCCAGGGGGGGGAGGAAAGAGAAAAGAGAGAAGGCAAAAAAATTAAACAGAGGAGCGAATACCATATATACATATAAGATGCATCTTGCGTACATTAATTTGGCAGTGGTTCAGTTGTATATACAATGTTGTAAGTCTCTCATTGCTCTTATAGTTTAAACTTTTGCTTTATATCGCGCAAAAAGATATTAATTAATCGTTTTATGAAAAATGGAAATAGACATTTAAAATTATAAATAATTTGTACAAAGTTTTAAAAAGACAATTTGAAACTTTGCAGGATTATAGTATTCTTTAATTTGTATAAAAATGCATAATCAATATTAATCTGCAAAGTAAATTTCTTCAGACTAAACAGCGATCTTCTATTTTAACAAATTAAGTTATCTAACCGCATTTATTCATCACTTATATGAAAACAAAACATTATCTTATCGTAATAGCGTGATACCTTGATATGTAAATGCTCGTTGCTTAAATTATTGAACATAATTTCGATAGATATTAGATATATGATAATTGAAATTATCGTTCGTTAGATACGTAATTTTCTTAAGATATAAATTTATTAACAATAACAAATTATTATTTTAATGAAAATTGCAGATATTTTATGTATATTTTATGTGCTCTAATGAAGATATTTCAAAATAAATCGAGAATTTTTGAAAAAGGATTTAAGAGGATTATTTTGATCGTATATATTAAAACGAACAGATAATAATCTATAGAATACTCTTTGTAAGAACAAAATAATAGAATGACAAAATATGTTATGCAGTTAATAATTTTTCACTTACATATCATATTATAGTCCTGCAAAAATGTTGAACTATATTTTGGAAATATTGGATATATGTATATATATATATATATATATGTATAAAAACATTTATTAGCGTATTCAAACAATATCCTATAATCTTTACATTCTTTATTGCAAATTCCGCGAAATGCAAAACGCAAATAAACTTTGAACATTATTATTTTTTTATTATTAGCGTAAGGGTATAGTAAATTAAATTTTAATAAAGATTTAAAGATGCTGGGAATATAAGTTATTTGGTTAAATACAGTATTTTTGTATACAGTATCAATAAAAATAAAAAGAACAAAAATAAGATGCAGTATAATAAAGAGCGAATAAACAAAATTAAAATCTCATTGTTGTATTAGTAGCAATTATAACATTTTATATTGTTTGCTTATTTTATATTTTAGTGCATATATCTCCCCCTCTATTGTGCCTTTAGATTAGAAAATTTAAATTATATTTAGAAATTATTTTATATGTGTTCGACGTGTTAATTATGTAAGTAAGTCTAAAAAACATAGCTTAACATCAATCATAAATAATATGGCATGTTAAAATAAAATTGTTTTTTATTAACAACCCTTCTCGTGTTCTCTTTTATTTTGTTATACACATAAAAGAAACCGATCTATAAACAACATGAAATCATTATTTTTATTTTTTCCTATCTTCTGTCTGAATTATGACAAGTTCTACTTGTCATAAAACGTCGATTATAAAACAAGTTTATAGAAAAAAATTTGTTGTTTTCATTTTCAGATTGGTTAAAGAAGCATTTAATAAAAAATAATGAATTGTTAAAACTTATCACTGAATGGAAGCTTCCATTATTAAACAATGGACGAAATGGAAGTTTCCATTACTAAACATGGATGAAATGAAGAAATGAGATAATATTGTAAGTATAATTTATAACTGTAACAATTATTAAAAAAGTACAGATAATAGCGATTTAGGGATGAATAAATGTTTTGCTTTAAATGTAGAAAAAAAACTAGAAAAGTTTAAATTGCTTTTAATTATACGGTATATTTTTAACATGTAGTGATCTTGATCCAGAGAGTTGTGCGTTTGCTCTATGTGCCAAAGACCCGTGTTCAAATCCACTGATCAGAATCCCACACATCTGATCTGATTTTATTTGATCGCTACCTCTCGGAAAGCTTGCCATGAAAACCCCTCTAAATTAGGCCGTTCGGAATTGGCATTTAAACTATAGGTTCCTTAGGTATATGTATATGAGTGTAAATTATAAAAAGGCGCACACAACAGAAATGCGCTGAAGGGTCACCAAGCTCTGACAAGAATTAAGAATTGGAGAAACATATTTTTAATACATGCTTAAGAAAAGACTCGCGATAAACAAAACAGGTCCCTTTATTAAGTGATGTGAACAAAGTCTGGAATTTTTGAAAAAATAAGACTATAAAGCAAAAACAGTATAAGACAAAATTATAAAGCGTGCACACGCTTTCACGAAATGGAAAACGAATATTTGAAACTTTTTGTAAAAATGATAAAAATATGATATAATAATTTTGCTCGCGCGCCGATTATATTTCTGTAAGGATCACATTTTCAATAACTAATTATTTATAAATTTAGCTAGGTGAGAACAGAAAATAGGGAAGAGGAAAAAAAGAAAAAAAAGAGATAGAGCATAGAGTACACTGAAAAAAGACTGGTTATAACTACCAAATGTATAGTAAAATAGTATCAATTAAATATTTGGTCAATGTAATCAAAAATAATTTTAAAATTGGAGATATTCGACCATTAATGTAATACATACAAATTGAACAAGAAAGTCTTCTACGGTCATAGCTAGATCTAAGTGCTTTATTTTTTCACTTGTGTGATTTTATAAACCTATTTCCAATTCACCCGACTGCGCGCCGAATTGTTTTTCCGGTCATAACACAGCTTTAAGACGAATAAGAATAAGTAATATCACATTAATTAAATTGAAATCAATTTAATAACGATTGATGCTGATTTGCATCCACATATTAGACCCATTCTCCCCTGAAAAAAACTATAAAGAATTTATTGCGAAAAATATCACCTCAGCCAGGGTTCGAACCTGAAACCTCCCAAATCTCCGGTACGGGTATCTTACCACCTTGACCACTGAGGCTTCGGTGATATTCTTCGCAATAATCGTATATGAGTGAGAACGCATGTTTCAGGCGCGTAATTTAAAATTGGAGATATTCGACCATTAATGTAATATATACAAATTGAACAAGAAAGAAAAATAATTTTACTTTTTTAAATATTTAATAACTTATACCAGATTTGATAATACTTACTAAACATTTAGTAAAATAAAATTATTTTTGGTTGACAAAATATTTAATTGGTAGAGGAGAAGAAGATATTATGGCTACTGTCGACACAATATGGCTATCCCTATTATTTCCATTATTAGGTGACGTATTCTAACAATTGTTTATAGAGTTATTCGTTTAGTAGCCCATCGTTTTTTAATGATGCTAATATAGCAATACATAATAACTGACAATTGCTATAAAGCATTTTCACTTTTGAGCACTTCTAAAATTTTTCAAGGTACACTTTTAACCTTTAATTACACATACTTCCTCATTATTCTTAAACTTGAGTGTATTATCACACGAATGTACATACACTTGAGTGTTTTTTTGTTATTTAACTTTTTATTCGGCTGTACACATTTCGAGTTATCCAAAGTTAAAACAATAATATGGAATTTTGTTAATATGGTTTTTTAAGCGATATTTTTATATCGAAATATTTCTTCGATAAATTGATTGTCATTCTAGAGGGCGGTGTTTAGAAACATTAGAGACATCCTGTTATGCTCGTTTTTTAATGTTAAACAAGGATAAAATGATATTTATAATGATATTTCCAATGGTATTTCTAAAGTTTCTGAACACAGGAAAATTCTAAATCAGGAAAATTTTGAACAATGGAAAATTAAAAATATATAATTTTGTAACAAAATACTGTGTTTCTTTTAAACTAAAGTAATTTTTAAAATTATTTTTATGGATAGCCATATTACAACCACATTTTTTCTTCCACCGATTATGCAGTGCATTAGATTTTTATAAATCACGTCCTAAATAATAAATATTTCATTACTTTGAGTCTAGAATCTGTCAAACAACACTTTGACGAATGTAATCGTTCAAATTTCAATAGAAAATGTTAATTATAAACAAAGTTATTCAATAAAATGAAAATGGGTGCCATATTACCCTCTTTTCCTCTACTACAATTTCACTATACATTTGGTAGTTATAACCAGACTTTTTTTTCAGTGTATTAAATAGATAAATCATTAATAAAGAGGCATAGAGGAAAGTGCAGAGTACTATGATACAGACTAAACTATCTTGATCATTTTCTTATCACTTCCGTCTTATTTGAAAAGATCCGAAAAAAAGAAGACGATATTAAGGAGGTATTCCGGTGTAGCGATCGTGGCGCAGAGAGTTGAGTGCTTGCTTTCTGTGCCAAAGACCCGGGTTCAAATCCCACTGATTCCAAAACATATTTGTTTTCATTCGATCGCTACCTCTCGGAAGACAATGGCAAACCACCGAGAGTAACTCTGCCCAGAGAATCTCTCCTAAATAGGCCGTTCGGAACCGGCGTTAAAAACTGTAGGTCCAATATATCTACGATATATGCAGGAGAGATCGCCTACGCGCTGTGCAAGCGTATGGCAGACGAAGAAGATTCCGGTGTAACTGTTTTCAAAGAGGATTTTTAAGTATTAATTTTAAGTAAATGGTTAGACCTATAGATTTAATGTTTTATAATTACATTTATTCATCTTTGAAGAAGCATCTCAATTTTTTTCAAAACTTTTTACTAAAAATTATGGCAAATACAAATTATTGAAGAAACAATTTTCAAATCGGGCGCCATGATTTCTCAAAAACTACTAGGCCGATCGATTTGAAATTTTACACAAATGTAGTGCACATCTGTGGCTATCGTGTGAACTAAAAGAAATTAATTTAAAAAAAAATTGACAAAATGGCAGCACTTAAAGTGTAATAGTCTGATTTTTACTATAAAATTCTAACATTTCGCAGTCTGAAAAAAATAGTTATTTTAAAGATATTAAAAAGATCCTCGTTCACACGATAACCACATATGTGCACTACATTTGTGTAAAATTTCAAATCGATCGACCCAGTAGTTTTTGAGAAATTATGGCGCCTGATTAAAAAATTATACTTTCTTCACTAATTTGTATTTGCCATAATTTTTAATAAAAAGCTTTGAAAAAAAATTGAGACGCTTCTTCAAAGATGAATAAATGTAAGTATAAAACATTAAATCTGTAGGTCTAACCATTTACTTAAAATTAATTCTTAAAAATCCCTTTTGAAAACGGGCCGTCACACCAGAATATCCCCTTAATGCACTCCAATAGAAATAAAACTTGAAAATTACAATACAATACTGATGCAATGATTGTTAACAATACTTATTTTGAGTCTTTTATTGCAATTACTATAAAAACTAAAATTTATGTTATATGTATATTCTGCTATGGTAACATTTGGTATGAAAGGAAGCTATAGAAAGAAACGAAGGGAGGAATTATTTTATTAAACTGTAATAAAAGTTTTACACATATCCTGGCTCTTCGAAGAATTATTTAATTTTTGTTCGTTTTTTCATGATACAAAATTGATTCAATAAGAATATTATGATTTTTATTGTATAGAAAGACACGTGTTCAATAGGAATTAAACAGATCATCGTGCATCATCGATGATCTGTTTAATATAATTGAAACGATGCGATTGACAACATGATAAATTTTCTTCTTTTGCATTGCTGTCTTTGCATAATTCATGAAAACCGGATATCAATCCAATATCCATTGCATACCCTTCTGTCACTATGAGATCTATCTGTAACATCTGTCCTGGTCGTTTCGAAAAGGTGTCACTAAATTTATGATTGTATTTTACATTTCGGAGCTAAAAAGAGACTGTCATACAAATTTTTCTCTTTTGAACCTATTTGATACCTGTACTTTTACTTTTTATAAAATGCTTTATTATAACTTATTATTATAACAAGTTAAACATATACAGTTATACGTATGTAATAAGCACTGAAAAGTAATAATTATCGTTAATTGATTGCTAATAATTTGATTGCTAAAAAAATGAAAATTAAAATAAAAGATGTAAAGATAAATTTAGAATTAACTAAGATTGCAATGTAATTGTTATATAATTTCTCTTCTGAGAAGCTCTATTCAGCAAAAAAATAGTTTATTTTTAATGATTAATTACTGAAAAATTTGAAAATATATTTTTATCGAGAAACAATTGATAGTACCTTGATCAAAATTGATAGTACCGTGATAAAAAAAATCTGCAATAAAAAGAACATTTAATAGATTTTATTAAAGGCTTTTTTTCCTTTTATTGTTCGTAATTTATTAAACATCTGTTATTAAGATAAAAGAGAAAAATTTAATAAATTTCGAGCAATAAAAAGGAGAAAAAATTAATTATTCGAGGTCTTAGAAAATTAAGCTACCGTTAGATTTTAATTCACGCAATAGTTTACTTTTTATTTACATTAACTTAATTAAGAAACAAATTACATTTAATCGCTTGTATTATTTAATAAATAGGTTTCTGTCACCTATCTTTATCAAGTCTTTATAAAATCTTTTTTCTTAAAATATTCTTATTATATCAATTAGTTTCGTATTTTTTTATCGAGAAAAGATTCACATTGGAATAAAGAGCAATTTCTTATACACCTTACATATAACACTATCGAGTATAAGTTTCAAAGTCTTTCTATTCTATTTCTTCTAACTGCTATTTTTTGTTATGCACTCGACCATAATTCAACAGAACATAATATTCAACAGGAGAATAAAACGTAGAAAATACAAGTACAATATCATTTTTCATTTTAATTTACATGTTTCCATTTACACAAAAATGTACACAAACGACATACGTATACACACATACATACATGCACAATATCACATTTTTTCTGTACAATCATAAAGCAGAGTACCAACTAACATTTCATTTAGTTGATAACGACTATTTTTTAATTATTAGAGCAGTTAAAAGGCATAAAAAAAAGAGAAGAATGGAAAAAGACAATATTTCCGCAAAATATAAGTTTCCATCTGTCTGTATAAACATGGAAATGATATTTTATTCTCTCCGTATGTGCTTTTCGGATAGCCATAATAGATATTGTAAATCAAAGAGGATACACTTGCATATAAATCGAATACTTCAATCGGATATCAAATCTGTTACGAGATGCAATTTTTGTGCAGTCGAAAAATCTAATAGATTCGTTAGAAAATCGAAAAGAATGATAATTGTTAATAAGGCCAAAATAATTACTCGTTACACAGAGAGAAATATTTCTTTAAAAACAAATTTTCTTAAATCTAAGAAATTTATGCATTGAAATAGTCCAACTGAACCAACATTTGAACTACAAAATGCGATTGTTTTATTTTTCAAATAATATATACCTTAAAGAAAATATTTTCTTGAAATAATTAAATTTTTTATTCACTTGAACAATTTTAATATACTTAAATTATATCTTTGTATGTTACATCATATATATAAAAATATTTTCTTTTCAATTTTTAAATATATCTCTCTATTGAAGAATTCTCTTTAATGATTAGAATTAATAAAAAGTTAATAAATAATTAGAAATACCCAATAAACACGGATGGTGTATAATACGTATAATATCCCATCAGAATGGGATATTATACGTATAATATCCCATCATCTGTGTTTATTGGGTATTCACTGTTGCAATGCGGTTGAACCGTAGGTGTTACCGAAACAAAAAAATTTTTTATTTGGATACAACATCTTGACATATTGCAGAATTTAAGTTCGTAGCCCATCAACCTACAAAACACATAATAATTTTTTCTTGAACATGATATTTTTAATTATAATAATAGAAATGTATTTTAAATTGCAGAGTGTTTCTTTCGGAAAAACTTACAAAACCCCCATAAAAAATTAACATTTATATAGGGGAAAGGGGATAAGATGAATTGTTATGATTAATTTTTCCAAGTTAATAACAACAAATAACGAACCAATGCTTAATTCATCAGAGACTTTAGATAATAATAAATATTCTCTGGTACAGTTTGATTTCAATCTGTTCACAAAAGTGGATTGTATAATAAGAAATGTTTTGGCTTATATGTAATTTTTTAGTGTTTGTTCACAGGAAATGACATAATGGCAAAAACATATATATATATATATGACGTATTATTATTTTTTTCATATTATAACATTTACATTCGATAAATAAATCCGATCACTATGAATAAGATGACGAACGTTGTGCATGAACAAGATAACGCATTTGTGCATTAGCTTTTTCAATCTTAAGCATTCTGGTTATATTCTATATAACACAATTTTAATCTCAACACATATCGGCGATATATATCGCAATTTTAATAATTTTATTTTTACAACATAAATATTTTTCGTTCCGTTTACCTTTCTCTTTAACTATACTGTAATATCAAAATAATATAAGTTTATTACATTAAAATAAATCTTTCATATTCATAAGTTTTTATTTTTTAATTTACTTGACTATTTGTCATCTTATCCACTTTAAAAGTCATATTATACGTATGTAGGAGCAAGATGACGAAATTAATATGTCCTTAAAAAATTAAAATTTTTAAAAATTCTAATTAATTTAACAGTTTTTAATTTTTACGGATGATAAACAAGGTTTTAATGAGTTAAAAAAAAGACACATTATTCTTACATTATCAAAGAACTTAGGAAAAATTGCCAAACATAAATATCTCCATCTTATCCCACTTTCCCCTACAAACCGTCTCGAGAGAACATGTAAACCATTATCTCTTTAATCAAGAAATATGTAGACATTTAAGAACATACTAATCATTCAGCACACACATTGAACAAATGGGAAGTCGAGAGCTGAATTTGAATATTATATCCCCTCTGTACTGAATCTTGATTATCGAGTTATTAAATAGCTAGCGGGCCGCACGAGTACCTAAAGGCCACACAAAGCTATTGCAATGCAAGAAGACTATTTAATGTAATCGAAGAAAATGTTATTTTATCGAAATATATTGTATCAAACAATTATGTTTTTCTATCAAAAATATGATTTAATGCAACAAATAAAAAAAATTTCTATTCAACTAAGTATTGTTTCATTTAAAATTACATTTTTTCTATGAGAAATAAATGTAAGTAAAAAATTTAATAAGTCAAATGGAAATATAAAGAAATGTTTTTTTCTGTGTACATGTATTGGTAAGTTTATGCTATTATATTATCAATAAATATATGATTGTATCGTGAGGCAGAATAATATAATGCAATTATGTTATAAATTAACGAGATCCAAAATTATCTTGCGTCAAGAGCTGAACAACTCGACGATAATTAATGCAGTATATAAACGTATTTCGGGATTAAAAGAAAATATAATATCGACAAATATTTGAAATGTGTTTAGGAAAAAGTTTTCGGTGATATTATGTGTAATAATGAAGCTGAAAAATGATAATGAATGCAAATTGAAATTTTTTCACGTGGCGAGAATTGCAGCTATTTTGTATGTACAAGCAAAGTACAAAAAAATACTTTTTAAGGGAATTTTTTTGTCTGAAATGTGAATCCCGACCTCGCTAATAGAAATTCAATAAGAATTGACGATACAACATTATAGTGAATACGAGGAGTGGGAAGTAACTCGTTATTTCTAATAAAGTTGTACAGTTATGATTATTTTAGGAACTATAATTTAATTTCATTCCTTTCCTTCTATCTGTAACCGTAACTTAACTTAGTTATATTTTTGGGGAGTAATTAATAACTAAATTAGTATTTTAGATTTTAGATTTACTTTATATATTTCAAACTTATTCGTCAACATGCTGGGTATGTATTCACTTAAATAAAGTGATAAAATCATCTTTGAGAATAGTTGTCATATAAACATTAAATTGATGACAGTATGACATACTCGCTAGAAGAAAATTCTTTTCACTATTTTCACACGTGATAAACGAATATTTCTATTGCATAAGCAGTTTATGCTCTTTTATTTTTTGCATCTAAAAAAGAAATCTTACCAACTTTTGAAATTGTCGCTCTGAGTTGATTCGAGCAATTCAGGGTTTTTTGTCATTCTTTTTTCTTTCTTTTTTCTTGGTTCTTCTTATCTCGAGACACACTTCCTTCCTTTTAACGGATAACGGTCGGCAATGTTCGCTGGGATGGAAAAGAAAAAGGATGACGTTGACCTGCCATCTGGCACGTTTGATGCCCAATCCCTTCCCGTTTCCTGCACCAATCCGATCCGATATTACGTTCCTATGTTTGAAAGACGCACTGCACCTGTAGCGTACAACTTTAATTTGCTCTGCTTCGAATCGCGCTTCCACAGTTCGACCGATTGCATTTTCTCATTTGAGCGGCTGTCTAGGGAAATTCAATGGATATGAGAGTCACGGTTGCATCCAGCAAATGCATTTGATTTGACTGTTTAACACGATATTATTATTTACCGCAAGTAGATTGCTATCTTCTACTTTTTTAAATTTACTATGTATATAGGTATACGAACATATTTCAAAATTATATTGTATTACTTTTAAACATCTGTTTAAAATTAATTATATAAAATATAAAATTTGCTTATAAAATACAATTCTTTTCATTTCGATATCTTATTTTTTAACCTTGCTGTAAAAGATTAAAGTTGGGAACTACATTTGAAGAAGCGTCATTGCATTAAAAATGGCGATGATTTTTATATGATTTTAAAAAACAATTTTTCCAAAGTGATTTTATCATTATTTATTCTCTTTTAGATAATTTAGATCGTACAAATTTTCATCTTAAATATATCTATTAACACACACACGCACGCACGCACACAAACACACATATGCACGCGCATGCACGAATTAGCCTGAACACTGTTAAAATTTACTTAAATAATTTTAATATAAAATAAGCTTCTATATTACCTAATCATATTTTTGAGATTTAATGTACAAAGTAAACTTTACATAACTAACTTTAGTAGCTTTAGTTTAAATTAAGAAATAATTAATTTCATTTATAATTAAAAGTATTATCAAGTTTAATTTACAGTGTTCAGAAAAAGTACAGAACACCCTGTATATTATACGAGAGAAAACATATTACGATCTTTGGTGCCTGGCTGTCTGCTCCTACACGACAAATCGCAACCTGATTAATTGATTGGACCAGTCGGTTCGTTGCTTGAATGTTGTTCATTAGGCAAAAAACGTGATCCTTGATGACCTCCAAGTAAGGCATCACAGTACGAGAGAGACTTTTTTACGAGACTCTAAATATGTTAAATAGCTGTAAAACTTAGGAAACGCTCGGCAAGGAGAAAAAAATTTTATCCGCGCATTAAAAAGACACCAGGCGTTCATTCACCAGTTCTTCTTTTTGATTTTGAAGATAAATGGTGAATAATTATTCAAGTTTTATAAATCACAGAATTGGTTCGTATATGTAATTCAAACGTGTAATTGTTGAAATTTAGTCTACTGAAAGTATGTGAAACATTTTCTTTACCTTATTAAATGTGGCTAAGAAAGTTAAGGTAATTACATATACAAACACAGAGAGAGAGAGAGAGAGAGAGAGAGAGAGATAGAGAGAGAGAGTGAGAAGGGGGAAGAGTAGATAGCTGGAGAGGTCTCAGTGTTACAATATTTATTTAGATTCTATAACTTTTAATCTCAAAAAATAAAATTATATTAAAGTATAATCACTTTTGAGCGTATAAAAGAGTAATTTAATTAGATTGCATTTAATTACAAGATTAGATATCCGACTTGTGGCATTCAATACTGTCGCATATACATGAAAGATTTTCGCTCGTCATATTATATAGGTGAGTTCCACTTGACGCTTGTAATATTTGCAAGCATCATTCGTCACCCTATATAACGCAATGCATTTGCCAAAAAGACAAAAAGAAAAAAACACTCTACTCGTGACGGACGGTTAATTAATTATGAATCTGAGTGCGAAATTTTATCAGAATCCGCTGTTTCACGAAAACAATGTTTTCTGATTTCTTTTTCCGCTTATTCTAGACAGACATTTTCAATTCAGACATATAAAACGACCGGATATAGCGATCCCCAGAAATTGTGCTGAAAAATAAAAGCTAAATTCGAAGCTTACGAAAAACAGCAACGAACCTAAACCTGTTCAGATGTTACAAACGGCCAGAAAGAGTGACTGAAAATGAATTGCTGTATGAAAATATTTAAACTATAAGCCGTAATGGATCTATACCATGATTTTTTGTTGAAAACAAATAAATAAATTAAGCCTTTCTCACAGGGAGAGCATAAAAAAAAATAAAGGAAGAACATGAAATAAATATGCAATTGTTAAAAAAGTCATGTATCAGAACTAACGAACTTGGTGAAAGTGTGTTTACAATTGATATTGAGCAGATATTCAAATGGAACACAGTTAGTAAACAAAAATAAATAATAAACTTCCTTTCTTATTATATGAGAGACAGACAGAGAGAGAGAGAGAGAGAGAGAGAGAGAGAGAGACAGAGACAGAGAGACAGAGAGACAGAGAGACAGAGAGACAGAGAGACAGAGAGACAGAGAGACAGAGAGACAGAGAGACAGACAGAGAGAGAGAGAGAAAGAGAGGAGAGAACATCCCATAAAAAATATATAGTTTAACAAAAGGATAATTCTAGGCAACAATCCCTACGATAGAAAAAGAAAGCTTATATTTATCTGCTAGATATGTGCTAATGAATAAATGGCTATTTGGATTTCAATGTACTCACCGCATATGTGTGTGGTAGAAATTGCAAGAAAATATTTCAAAATACAGAACACACAAATATATCGTAGTGAAAACACAAGATCTGTTAGCGTTGTTTACACTTTTTGCACTCAAGTGCAAAGTGCAAATATTTTGCATTCAGTATCTTTGCTTTCTCTTTTTCCAAATATATCTTGATGTCGAATTGATCTTATTTTAAATGTAAAAATTTTCAGGGATATCAAGCAACGCGCGAACAAATCAAATGATAAGAGGGGCAATCCATACAAAATGCAAAATAAGCTTTTATGTCACATTCTTGTATGAAAAACTAAATGTTTAGTTGGAAAATAATATCGATTGTCATACTCATAAGAGAACCAAGATCGATATGTAAAGACACAAATACAAATAATTGAGAAGCCTTAACGGTCATAGCTAGATCTTATGCTGATATTTGTTGTGTGATTTGTACATGCATTTTCAAGTTCACGAAACTGCGCGTTGAATAAATTTTCAGTCTTGAAACACAGTTACAAGTGAACAAGAATAGTAATATTCCTATATTAAATTGATAATCAATTTAATAATAAATGATGCTAACAAGCATCTAATTTGGTAATAATGTCGATAAGAAAACTCTTTTCCCCTTAAAATGAAATTGAAAATATATATAAAACTACGTTGTTTAAAGTGGACTTCCAATCATAATTTAAATATTTTATTCAAATTATAGTACAAATAATATATAATATATAAATATATTCCTAGTTAATTATATGTAAATTCTAAAACTTTCACTCACGGAAATGTTTAGTTTTGCTAAACTTTCGCTTAATTGCCATAACAAATCCTTAAAGAAAAGAAGCAGAGGAAAAAGAGAAATAGATTTTAATGGAGCCTTGGTTATTTTGTTTCCAATTTACTCTGTAAATCTACGAAGGGGTGGAAACAATTAGAAATAGGTCGAAGAGCATATTCGTAATCAGCACAAGAAAAATGTTTCGACTTTTATTGGCAGCGTGATTAATTTTAATAAACATACTGTCAAAATGTTTCACGTGCTATTCTATTAACGTGGTAATTCCTTTATTACAAAAATTAATTTTTTGGTTCTCCGATGAGTTTGCTACACTTGGGCGGTCTAAATGTCTCTTTTAGATGATAAGAAAGATTACAAAAAAGAGCCTCACCATATATTTGGCGCGCTCTGCAGTCATTTGCTGATCATAAATTTAACTAATTTCATATTATATATTTGCAATGTTTTGAGTAGATTTTTCAGTTTTAATAGATTTCCAGATCACATCAAGAAACAAAAGTAACATTTAGAAACGTTGATTTCATGTGTACTTTAAACGTTTTAAAATAATATTGTATAAACATTTCAAAAAGATTATTTGACACGTGACTTTTCTAAACATTGTTGAAATTGTTTTAGAAACGTTATCTCCAAGTCAAAGTTTGTTTATATTGATATTGTAGGTATACAATGTTAAATACGACATATTTGAAAACGTTACATGTTATTAAATATTATTTCAATAACATAGCAGTAATGTTTTATGCTTACTCGGTTGGGTTGTTTCAAATATATTTCTCTTTAATTTAGACGCAAGTTAGCTGACTAGACGAGCGCGATAGACAACTATAGGTAAAGTTTTTAAGGAAATTTCTATTAAGTTCTTAGGAACTTTGCAAGAATTTCGATTCTTGCAAAAGTACACGATAAAAAGTCGCGAGAGAAGTAAGCCGATGAAGAACGAGTTGAATCAGATGTTGGAAAACCGATAATCAAAGTTGTACAACAATTCATTCCAGTCAGCTTAATTAACGCAGACTCATTTTTAAGAGATTACTTATTATTAAAGGTTTATTTAGTTTGATTAGTTTATCCTTCGTTAATGAGAACTTGCATTTGTTATTAGAACATATTTTTGTTTCATATTGCAACCTTATCATGTCCATGTGTGTGGATTAAAAATATGGGTTAAAAATTTATTAACAATTTAACAATTTTGTCATATAATATTTTGGCACAAGGCGCAATTAATACAATGTTTATCAAATTGCGGAAATAGTTGTATCACACATATATGTAAGGTTGGTTGAAATTTATACACAAATAATGATTCAATGAACAATATTTGATAGAAACAGTTTTGATATTTGACAAATTGTCTCTATATCTCTTTTAAAAATATTTTGACTATCAAATATAATATAATCTATATAAAAAATGAGCACTCTTTAATTTATTATTATTATTGAAAAGAATAGGGTAAAATGCGAATTTTCTAAAAGACTTCTTTAGTTTTGTGAAATACAATAGTCGTTATATACTTTGAAGTAACTTGTAGAAATAGTACTAAGAGAAAGACTATGAATTTTGAAAGTAAAAGGTCAATGATGAAAATAATTCTTGGGAGCACAAATAATTCACGAATACACACACATAATTTGTTAGTGATAGACAACATTTTGTAGATAAAATTTTTGTCTATACAAAGTAGTGAAAAAAAAAAAAATATCAAATAAATAAAAGAAACTTAGCTTTATGGATTTTATAATAAATGAAACGATTGCGATTAAATCTATCGACGATAGTGGTAGTTTTTCTAATCACCGAGTTTGCGTTTAACCTTGGCGCGCATATGTACTAAATCAAAGTTGCCCTATTCCCGCGTACTGAGCAGCACTCCCCACTGCACCGACCGGTTCGTTAACAATTACACGGACAACCATGGCACAGGTGGCACGATATATAAAGTCACGAGGAATCGGTGTGGCTGGCTATTAGTTCGGAACGTTCCACCGACCGGTTTGCGGACAGTTTCGACTTCCTACGTTCTATATCTCTGGACAGCTGTAAATTGGCCGATTTAATCAACCGATTGGTTCAACACGTGCCGAAGTGAACGACTTGGAGTCGCGCACGTATGTTTTACTTGAATCTGTTTTACTCTTTCCGCTACTTCACTCTACTTTTTGCTTGTTGTCGATGTCGAGATTTAAAGGAGACCAAATCTTGATTGCCAAGATCGAGTTCGAGTCTTAATCAAGTCTTTCTATTTGTCTCCAGTCTCCAGAATCCGTTTCCTGTTTTGAAGTTGATGAAATCTCTTATCTGTCACAATGATGTTTGTCGATGTCGAGAGGAACGCCGGTATTTTTCTAATTATTATCGCATGTCTGCTGATAAAACATTGCCAAACATCATGCATCGGAAAGACTATATTGAGTAAGTATAAAATCTAAATGACTTTTCAATATTGATAATATTAAGTGTTTCAAGTGACGCGCGAGTAGAGCATATAATAAAATGTTTCATGCTAATTGTGAATGAATATACAGTAACTTAAACTGATTTATTTCTTGCGAAAACGAGAATGAGAGAGAGAGAGAGAGAGAGAGAGAGAGAGAATAATAATTTTGTATAAAATTCATTGAACAAGCATTATTTACGAAAATACGGACATGTCTCATAATTTATTATCGCTTTAATTATTTTCCAAATTTATCTATCATTTATGTAGAAGAGAGAGAAAAAAAGAAGCAATTCTACATATTATTAAAATATTTAAAATTAAGCACGGATTTTATATACGGGAAATGGAAGAAAGAATGAGATGAAAGAATATAGATAGCCTACTCTTTATTCCAATGTTAACAGACATTCTATATGTATCTTCAAAATAATTTGTATCAAATTTTTCAAATATCTCTTTCAAAGACTCGAATTATCCTCACTGATGTAATTTTTCAGTTCCATCAAATTCAAAATAACATTTATCGCATAAAAACGCATTGTTATAAGTTTAATTGTATAAATTAATTTTTTCATATTACAATAAAATTCCATATCAAGAAAGATGTAGTGTAATATTTATGTTTATTAATTATATTATAATTAAAACCTTGAAACTTGGGACATATTGAGAGAAAAAAGAAATTACTGAGGCCCGCTTTATATGACAGATACTGTGACATTTAACATCTCACATTGAATACGATCATTGTAATTCCAATATCGTACGCGAATATATATCACAGAAAAATAAATTACAAAGCTTTTTTTAACAAAAATACTATTGATAAAATGTTATAAAATTATTTTAATCTAATTCCAATCTTGGTATACAGAAAGAAAGTTATTACAAAAAGAAAATTGTTTAAAAGTGGTTAAAAAGAGAGATTGTGTAACTAAGCAGAAATAGTTGATCGAATGTTATTTCTTTAGTATAATACTACAAGTTCTCTCCCACGAAATTTATTTAACTATAAGCTGTGACAGAGAATGAAATTATAGAACAGGTGTAGATCGAATTGCATCGTTACGCTCGGTACCGAGCCCATCTCATTTCCGGTACAAAAAGAAACTAATGTTTCCAGTCAGCGAGACGGTCATCAGCCAAATGCGGATGCTCGAATTTGTTTCTCCTTTCAATGGATGCTAAACGAGCGAATGATACACGGCGCCAAGCGCGGCGCGTCGCGTCGCATCGCTTCGAACGATGATTAATTAGCGTGCACTGAAAAGGGAATTCGACTGTCGCCAACAATGTTCTTCGTGTTCTTTTAACGATTTCTCTCTCTCTCTCTCTCTCTCTCTCTCTCTTTCTCTCTCCTCATTATTTAACTGTCGGGAACAGCATACTGGTACCTTAAGAGTAAATAAATCGCTTAAAGTAAATATAACTGTGGATGCGCTCTAACATGAGAAATTTATGTAATCTCCCGCTATCCTGGGGAAAATTCTTAATGAGAGGTGTTTGTATCTGTTTGTGAAAAATTTTATTGATAATTACACTTCCAGCAAACAAAAATGAATTTAAATAAATTGAAAATTTAATTCATTTTATTTTATCCAAATTGGCGCTTTAGTTTCGAATTACTTTTTATTCAAGCGAATGGAAACGAAACTGCTCTTATGCATAATTTTGAACTGAAACGTATTTTTGGACTTAAATAGATTGAAATATGAAATGCGCTATTCATCATGTTGAATTCGATTGTATTCATGTTTATATTACATTATTTTTCGATTTAAATGGATTCGAAAAATCTGAAGCGCCAAAATGTCAAAATAAATTCATTTCTATCCATTTCAATTTATTTTTGTTTGCCAGACTGCTTAAGAAGTGTTAAATTGATAATTGTATTGTTTGGAAGCATGCGTTGCAAACACATGGTAAATCCTTTATTGAGTAACAATTTTACAAACATTTAGAAAACTTTAATGGATCATGTCATTAAACGCCATTGAAGCACTTCATAAAAAACTTTAAAAACACTCATGTAACACTGATTTCAGCGTACATCAAAATAAATTTATAACATCTCTCAAATATCTCCCAACGTTTTGCTTATAAACAATTAATAAACATCACATTAATATTATCTCTATAACATGGAAAATTCTAGTTAGTAGTACGCGGCATCATGTCACATGGACGAGGAGTTTTATTTCTCGTAAATAAAAATCAGCATACAATAGAATATAAAAGATTCAGTTATGAAATGTTTCTTATAAAATTTTTCACCGATATTTTAATAAAATGATTCTACGAGTTCCCAAAATTGGAGACAAAGATAAAAGTAAATAAGAGATGTATTTTGACAGAGTTTTGACAGAGTTTTTAGTTTTATGCAAAAATTAATTCACACAGAAATCTGATAATACCTTTTTATGTGAAAATGGTCTTATATGTATATTGAAAGTTAAGGGTTTGGAAAGTGTTGTGTAATGTTTTCGGAATATTATAAATATTCAAAGGATATTTTAATAAAATATCACTCAAATATTTGTAAAATTCTGAAAACATCATACACTTACATGACGTTTTTGCACGCAATCCTGCTAATCTATAATTCGTGATATGTATTATAATATACAACGAGTCATAATAACGTCAAAATGATATTAAAGTGAATAGTGAAAGTGATGAATCAAAAAATAACTTTTAATAATCATTTTGCAATCATTTTGACATTATTTTCATGTCGTGATAATTTTTTGTTCTGCTCTGGGTAGATTTGTATAATCGACAGTACAAACATTACCATGTAAATTATGCATTTTGAAATATTTTATTTTTTTCTATAATTAAAAGTATAAAAGTTTTGTAAAAATTACCCTTTTGGCAGTTTGTCTGTCATCTATCTTCTAATTAAAGTAAATCATCATTAACTTTTGATTATTTTAAAACTTGACAATTATATTGTAGCTCTTTCTATTTATTTTTACAATTTATTTTTAATCCTTCATGGTCACACTGGATCAAAATGACCCGAGCATCATGTTATATTTCAAAATCTTCCTGGTTTAGGAAGAAACCTGCATCTGCCATTTACTGGAGATTTGAAGCTTCGGTTACCGATAGAGATGCTTGGCTTTTAAATCGAACCATTAGTGTGCATCTAGCAACCGTTCGCGCAAAAAGTTTATTTTTCTCGAGTCAAAGTGTCCAACAGTGTTACCAACGCGTCGTTTTTTATAAAAAAAATGTTGATTTGTTTTTTGTATTAAACTGCGTTATTTTATGAAAAACAATGTAAAAAGAAAAAACGAAAGAGCAATGTCTTATGATCTACGTGCGATGAACATAGAGTCTATTTGTGTAGAGTCTGATTACGATGGCGAAGAATAACTTTATATATTTACATATATTATTCACTTATATTTACCTGAATATTAATAATAATTATTATTTTGTAGTTATTATACTTTAAATAATTATTATATTAATTTGTAATAAATAGCTTTTTATCCGAATTTAACGTCTCTTTTACACTTAAAAAATGACCACCTTTGATGATGTACTTTTCAAAAAAAAATAATTTGAATATACATGTTTCAAAAAAGATATTTATTTTGAAGAATATCAAAATAAATATCTTTTTTGAAACATGTATAATCAAATTATTTTTTTTTTGAAAAGTACATCATCTTAAGAGTATTAGATTAAAATTGTATTTAAAAATATTAAAAATTTTTTAAAGTTATAAATTTTTAAATAAAAGAGCTTATTTTTCCAAAGTTTTTTAACATGTTTACAATTTATTTTAATGTCAAAATTAAATTCTTCATTGCAACGCCACTGCTCTATTTACTTAAAGATTGAAACTATATACCGTAATTTTTTCAAAGTTAATAAACTGTTAATTTGCTAACTCTGGTCAAAATTTCCGATAGAAAAGATCCCATCGTTTTGAATATGGATTCTGGTTCGTGAATTCACTAATATGAACCGTTTTCTATCGTTTTGCTACAAGCAAAAGGGTTAAAGTGTTCTCTGGTAAAAAATTTCGATAGAAAACGATAGGGTCTCCGTTCCTCTCCGCTGAGACGCCTGCCGCTGTACGAGACGCCGCGCGGCCGCGCCAAAAATGTATAATATATTGCGCGCGGATAGTTGTCAGCGGTCGGGTTTGCATCTTCTACAAAAGTTGCTTTGACGATGCATTTTGGAAGAAAAAGTATTTTCTTTAAAAAGAGAATTTTTTTAATAAACTCATTTTTTAGTGCACATTGAAATAAACATTATAATAAATGTAAACACATACAACAGTATTTTACAATATAATAACATTAAACAATAACCTTTAACTCTTAAACACATTATGAGGTTTGGGAGACATTATGGGACACTGAAAAAAACTTTGATTCCATGCAATTTTGTTTTAGTTGAGCAATAAAATTAATGAAGTTGGTCAACCGTAGCGATCGATAGGGGAGACTTGAAATTTTTTTCCACTTAGCCCCAATCTTCTTTCTCATTCCGTCTTCACACAGCAAGCGATCGAAATAGGATTTCCAATAATATGTTTAAGGGTTAATAATTATACTTTAATATTTTTCGAAACAAGGATAGAATACACAGTGCGGACCGCGCCGTGTGCAAAACTCTCGCTGCGCGTTTACTTGGCGCGAAATATTACCGCGTCTTTTGATAGCGATCGAGCGGGTGACTACAGTCGCCCATCGTATGTAGATGACGGTGTTTCGTGGAGAGTGATTATAGTCACCGGTCCTATGCAGACGAAGTCTCGTGAAGAGCGACTATAGTTACCCCCATTGCAGCGAAAGGGTTAAAAACTGCTTGGGTCATTTTGACCCAGTGTGACCATCGTATAATTTTTATAAAGTGTGACAATGAAGGGTTAAAAAATATATAATTTTGTAACAAAATATTACGTGTTTTTTTTTAAACAAAATCAGTTTTATTGTGGTGGCTCACATTACCACCCCTGTTTCTCTTCGACTTATTATGCAGTGTCGTCACATTTTTATAAATCACGTTCTAAGTAATAAATATTTCATAATTTTGACTCCATTAATAAATATTTTCATGAATATAATCGCTAAGTTTCAATATAAAATATTGAAAATTAACATTAATTATTAACAAAGTTGAATAAGATGCAAATGGGTGTCCATAATACCACCTTATAATAAATTAAAGAGAAACCAAGTCGTAATCCACATAGATATTTTAGATACATCTATGACAATTCAGTAGCGTTATCCGATGAATTTTTAGACAGATACTCGTGCAATGAACAGACAGAAAACACCAACTCTATCCGATCAAGATAAAAATCAATTTGAGGAATAAATTAGTAGACATTTCTTCGAGTATAAAAATTATTCGACATTTGTATTCGGCAGAATATTTTCGTCTAAAATAGAACTCGACGATTATCATAAATTCAAATCACTGATCGTTATCAAGAGTGCCTTGAGTACGAAATATATTTACGGGAAATCACCACGTTTCAATGATGCAATCTGGCTTGGGAATAGTTGAAGATCTATCGTATGTAACTGTAAAGTTTGAAGATTCTCAATTTAATAATCTATCGACAAAGTTGAATTAAGAACTGAAAAATAATATTATACTATATTATATTATTATATTTCATTATTTTCTGAAAACATATTGTCTAGGTCTATCAAAAAGTAAGCGCTATGTAAGAATGTCGTTAAAAGTATAAAATACATGTGCAATGATTAATTAACAAATTAATGATCGAAATAAATCTTATATTGCTTAATAAGAAAACTTCTTAAAAGTACGAGGGTGGTCCGATAAGTACTTAGCCTCACCGCCCGATGGCGCCACTATCGCAAGA